>OY744525.1:98447175-98457175 GCA_963556195.1 Sepiola atlantica | reverse complement strand
AACAAATACAAATAAGATGACAGAAATTGCACAATCTACACTTTGCCAATTTGTTGTAATACTTAACCAATGTTATTTATTAGTTTAAATGATCTGTGTTAGAATCTAACTCCAATAATAATAATAATAATAAAACTAATAGCTACATTCATTTTACAATGACTTTCCTATCATGTCGCCATACCATGCATCTTGTAAACTCAAGCTCAATTTACAAACATCTACAAAAACGTTACTGACCCCTTTTTAATTTACGACAAATTCCAATTAATAACCCTAGACTAATACATTCCGAACCGAATTTGAAAACAAATAATACTAGAAGATATCTACATTAACACCCAACAGCTTACAATTAATAATATTACGTTTTTTAGCGGCTCTCTTTGACATTTTCTTTTCTTCAGTTATTTGGTTCATTTGTTTTTCTCACGTGAAGATGAGTAGACGAAGAATCGAAAACGTTCGTGATACATATCGAACACACATTAATGTTTAGGATTTAAACACCAAAAAATCGTTAGAAAAATAAAAAAAATAAAAATATTATAATTAAACAAAAATATTCTGTTATTTATAAAAAAATGTTTGCTTCAATGAAAAATGCTAAATAAATACATACACAATATATATACATATATATATATATATATATATATATATATATATATATATATATTATATCTTCAATCACGCTCGAGTATTGCCATCATCTGATATTTTTTATCACACTTGTGTACCGTGACTATGTCTTTTATATGTCGACATTTTATACTAATGTATATATATGTACACACACCTATATATATATATATATATATATATATATATATATATATATATATATATATATATATGCATTCACACATGTTTAAATGGGGTATTAATCGCTTTGATATTTGCTTGTTCAATGAAGTATTCGGCACATCTTAAAAAGACTTAAGAGGAATGCACTCATTTCACATATATTTCGTTATCAATGTTTCTACAAATGTCTATTCGAAGCAGATCAGTACATCCTGTCGTCAGATGAATTTCTATTCAGGTTCGTTTGGTTGAAGAAAAATGTAATTAAATCAAAAACTTTGTTATTCGAGGTCGTCCTCAAAGAAAGCATTTTAGAAGCCTGGGGTCGACACCGAAAGTGGAATTATGCTACGTATTTGCATAACTTATTCGTCTGTGCACTAACTCTTCAACATTGGATTTTGATCTAGACATCATTTTGAGATAAAGAAATAGCCCTTTTAATCGATTATTAATGCATTTTAACTTTTCTGGATAGACCTTGACGATGGCTGCGTATGTTGATTGCCGGGCGGGACTACCTTGCTGGATACTGATTGAAAGAAAAAATACAATCATTTAAACTTTAAATTATATATTATATTTACTTAAGTGTTTACCCATTTCAGTATTAATATATATTTTATAACGGAGCTTTGAGATTCGCAGGGCAGTCAAAGAGCTTCCAGGAAACCATGAAGAAAGACGTTGACCCTCTCTTATACCACTGACACCTAGACACTAAGCAATCCTATCGTCACTTAGTTATACTGCTCCAATAAAAGACGTCTGACGGCCACCATTTATTATTACTTTATTCCTGTCAAAACTTCCGACAACCTATATCACCGGTGTAGGCCACTTCAATACATATATATAATTTGCTACTTATACAAGAGCCTTTATTTTTGTTTTAATGCCGCCTCTGGTAATGCAAATTATTATAGAAAATAGTATTAGAGTTTATGTTAAGGGCAGCTCATATAGTCATACAGAGACTGAAGGTAGACGCTATCCTACTGAGGCAAACCCTACCAGTGGCAGCGGAAGTAATATATCGCTTTTATAGATGATATTTTATTTGTTTATATTATTTGTGATTCTTGAACGCATTCAGCTATTTATACGGTTAATCATTTTGTCTAAATGCTATGTGGGGACAATTTTCTTTTCACGATATATATATATATATATATATATATATATATGTAGCTCCTAGAAAACCGTCTAGATGGGCACTGTTAGTGTAGTATTAACACAACATGACGTTGCTAGCTATATATGTATCGTTTCTTTCATTAAGTAGAACCCTCTCTTGAAGTCAAGCCGCCGGATTAGTGTTAAAAGTATCACTGTTTATTCAGTAATTCAGCGGTGGCCGGGTGGTTATAGATGTCGGGATTTGAGTTGTAAAATACTCGGGCCCGGGGATTCGAATCGCGCGACGAGTAGTGAATAGTCATTTCGCTATGTTGATGAGTCCCGATTATAAAGAGCGAGACGTATACGTACATAGATAATAAACAAAACAAATATATATATATATATATATATCTATATATATATATATATATATATGTTCTATCGCAAGTAAAAAAATAACAAAGCTGCGTAACATCATAGGAGATAAAAATCGTACATATACGGCATGGCGTCTCGGTCGACTTAAGATATTTACATTGATGGTTCGATCACTGCTCAGGGTACTCATGCTGATGTCGGCTTATAGCCAAAAACACTTGTCCATGGATTTATTTTATGTACGCAAAAATAAATTCATGGAAAAATTAACTAATATATATATATATATATATTAGTTAATTTTTCCATGAATTTATTTTTGCGTACATAAAATAAATCCATGGACAAGTGTTTTTGGCTATAAGCCGACATCAGCATGAGTACCCTGAGCAGTGATCGAACCATCAATGTAAATATCTTAAGTCGACCGAGACGCCATGCCGTATATGTACGATTTTTATCTCCTATGATGTTACGCAGCTTTGTTATTTTTTTACTTGCGATAGAACATATATATATATAGATAGATAGATGTATGTAGATAGATGTAGATATATATTCATTCATATATGTGTGTGTATTTGTATGTGTAGACTATAATTATATGTGTAGCAACTATTAATTTATTTAAATTTGAAACGATGTACAATTGATAAGGTTCGCATTTTTATTAGTTCTTGTTTGAAATTGATAACACTATTTTATATTACTCATATATATTGCACTGTTGAAAGTAATATCGGCATGCAATGAATACAGAATGTATCTGTAATAATAATACTACTTTCATGTGAGATTGTTTCTTTCCAGAATATATGAACTCATGGTAAAAACGGATATTCGGATATATTAATTACCGAACAATGTTATAAATAACCGAATATGTTGATGCGAAAGTCTTTTTTCATATATTACTCCAATATAACCATAATAACTGGTGTGTGTTGTCTCAATCGATAATTCAACATAACATGTTGGAATACTGTATATAGAGTACAGGAAAACGACCGGAATACATTTATTCGAATCCCTAATTTGCATAACTATCTTTTAAACAGTTCATAATAAATAAATGTTTGGTTTTATTTATTTCTAAATTTAGTGTCTTATTATTTTCGTATTTTATACATGCAATAGTTCCGTCGATACTAACAGTAATTGGTTCAGTAAAAATGGACAAATTATGTAAATACTTTCTTAAATTAAACTAACATCACTTCCTATAAAGAAATATGCTAATGAGACATACGCGAGAAGAGAAAACTCATGAAGAAGGGGGACTGCTTGGCTGGCTGACTTGTTTTCACTCTCTCCTCTCTCTACTTCTCCCTGGTTAGCGACGCCACATTCTTTATTGTTTTCAATTCAATGATTGTTTTCATCCTGTAGACAACACGTTTTCCATTTTTATTTAAATGTTCATTTCCGGCCTAAGTATCCGTTTAAAAATGTTGAATGAAAAAGACCCCACATTCAGACGCCATTGCTCAGGCAAAGTGATATCTTCTTTCGTCTGATTACATTACTCTTGTATTTGAAAGATAAATTGATTTGTATCAAAATTATCAATGTTAATTGCTATTTATTTATATGAATAAATGCGAAAGTATGTGTCTAATTTTCGCAATAAACTTATGAATGAAATTGTTTCTATTTAAAATGTTGGTTTTAAGTATTTCAAGTAGCGAACATTACCAAACTAGTACACACATAAGTTTTAGACACGAAACTCTAGTTGAATAATAATGATCTATAATTGTATCGATGAAGTCACGGTTCAAAATACTGGAAAGTCAGGCATTTCTGTATAAACTGACTGCAAACTGTGGCAGTCGGAGACAGAAGCTCTGACTGCCACAGTTTGCAGTCAGTTCGATCATTCGATTTGTGATGCTGCCTATGAATATCTGAAACGAAAATCGGGATAACTTCTATTGAGTTCTCGCATGGTGGAATATTGCTTGTGTTCACGCTAAACAACACATGTGAGTAAATCCCCAAGCATTTTAAATAGAATTAAAATGAGCATTTCTTGCTAGCCATGGCGAAACCTTAACTCGAAATCCATCAAGGAAATGCAAAGTGGCATTTGCAGTGTGTGTCGGTGCGTTTGAATATGGACAAACTCTAATGTTCACTATAAAGCTGTAATTCCTTATTCACAATGCGAACTCTCATTCATGTTGATGATTTGATTTAGTTGAAACGACATGTAACCGACGTAAAATAAGTTTATGCCGTGACCATATATACGGTTTGTATACGATTGGGTTTTAGATTAATAGCATACGTTGATTGCAGTATGTGCCACTATAGCTTGTCAGATTTTGCCGTCATGACTGGTTTTCTCAAATTGTAACTTATTTAGTAGAGGCCATGCTCAATATCACCTACGTATTGTCAGGCATTGAAATATCCGTCCATACTTATGAGGGCCAGATTTCCATGAGCACCTATCGTTCTATATTATCCACCTTAGTTTAGTCGGTTTCAAGATGTAATATCTTCCATACGTTTGTCTTCCATGTAGTATTTGAATCTATAATGCTCATCAAAGGTCAACCTCATAAGAACAAATCTTCATCCAGCTTTTAGCAATGTCATTTATTTCTTAGATGTATCTAATGCTCTAAGAGTTTTTTTTTATATATACTTTAAGGGGCACGATAAGTTCTTTAATATCTCATAAGTATATACGTTGCTATTTATTATTGATTAGATTTTATTATTCAGTAACTGATAGATTATATGTCGGTTAAGGAGCTATCTAGCTAAATGTTATAAATGATTTCTACTTCCCTATTACTCTCTGTTTTGATTAATGATGCCATCGTTTCATGGCGTCATGAACTGTGATAAAGTATCTCCACCTATGTTTTAATAGATAACGACAGTAAATTATGATATAATCTAGTGTGCACGGGGACAAGTAATCGAGAACACCTTATGAGATCTACAAAGTTGCAAAACTGTAAACACAAACACACACACACACACACACACACACATATATATATATATGTATGTATATGTGTGTGTGTGTAAAATAAAAATAGATTAAAGGATAAGCAAATCAACAACTAGCAAACACATAAACTCAAAAACACATATTGAATAGTATAACCAAAATATTTCAATTGTTAGGACAATCATCATCGGTTGGCAGCGGAACTTTAATTAAAACAGAAAAGTTACGAATTTGTACAAAGAACGCAATTTCTTCTTTCTACTGTTTATTACACGTGACTATATTTTTTCCAAATTGCGTACTTTGTACAAATTTGAAACCTTTCTGTTTTTAATTAAAGTTCTGCTGCCAACCGGTGATGATTGTCCTAACAATTGAAATATTTCGGTAGAACTATTCAATGTGTTTATGAGTTCATATGTTTGATTTGCTTATCTTTTATTCCATTTTTATTTTGCATTTTGTCTGAAACATTGTTAGTTTTATTCCTCATATATATATATATATATATATATATATATATATATATATATATATATATATGTATTAAAGTGAAATATTTTGAAAATCAACAATCATGCAAATTTTAAATGAAACATTAATTTATTTAATTTAAAAAAAAATATTAAATAAATGAATTTTTCATTTAAAATTTGCACGATTGTTGATTTTAAAAATATTTCGATTTAATACATAATCCGTGCTTCTAAGATGTTGGCTTCCTTTCCTTACTTAAAAAGGCGCAAAAATCAGCGTATACAACATCGCCAGGACTAAAAAAAAATAACGTCGTAAGATCGTGACGTGTTTTCGACCCCTCAGGGTCAATACCACCAATATGAGAAGGAAGAAAAGAAAGAAAAAAAACACTATAAGACAGTCTCGCTTGAGAAAGTTGTATTTTACAACGACAATTCGTGAAAAAAAAATGTATTTTTCATTTAAAATTTGCACGATTGTTGATTTTCAAAATATTTCACTGTAATACGTTATAAACCGTGCTTCTAAGATGTTGACTTCCTTTCCTTACTTAATCTATATATATAAATATATATATATATATATATGATATATGATAAATAAATGGATAACATAATCCGACGTTATAAATTGAAATGGAACAGAGAAATACCTAAAACTCAACGTTTCGCCCAAACAGCGACACAATGCTAGAAGTGACAAATAACTTTTTTCTTTGCCACTTTGAACATTTTTTCGCTCTTGAAAAAGGCCACGCGACAGTTGGGCGAACCGTTTAGTCTTAGGTCTCAATTACTTTTTTATTTTACTTTTTTTAAATGAGATTCTAAGTCAAGATATATTTTAAAGGTAAGGGTAGAAATTTAATAATTAACTGCGCCCAACACAGCAATAAATTGAATAGAAAGATGATACTAGGTGTGAAAAGAAAACATGACAATTAATTTCACATTCTTCGGTTCTGCACCGAATTTGAACTTGACATTTGCAACAACATTTCGCACGAGAATGTTGCCCATAAAACAACTTAGATCCACCGACAATCACACCATGGGCGTCTCCTCGTTTAGGTTTATTACCTTCAAAATGTTCACTAGTTCTACGACTTAGTCGTACGAGTTGGGAGTGTAGTAAAAACACAAGGTAGTAAACTGAAGCTCGATATCGGGCGAAAGTCTCGCTTTCAAGAAGTAAATGTTCCAAAGCGCATTGGTGTATCTATCCTACAGAACGAGACTGTATGTGGGTATTTTGAAGATGCGTTCGGTAATGTAGAGTTTGAGTGTACATGTAACTGATTCGAGACTGTGTTTGTACATGGCCAACTTTGAGGTTCCTGGTCTTAAGAAACCGGAATAATCACGATTAGTTCCTTGATACGCAGACTTCTGGAAGTAAAAGAAACAAAGTTTTCAAACGATAAATTATTCGAACAATATTGTAAATCTATATTTAATGATACATCGTCAGTCCAGTGCAGTATATTTAGAATGGAGTACCAGTGACTGCTGAATATTTGCGTGTGAATCCGTGCCATAATCTAAATATGTTATCTCTAAGGACCAAAGATGAGTCCCTACTCCACAAAAACCCAAGGATATTATTAAACGGTTGACTGAGCATTTCATAAGTTTCTCCATAAATCCTTCAGTATTTGATGAATGTCATCAACAATATGCCAATGACGGCTACCAACCACGTGAGGATGGACCACCCCATGGACTATATATATATATATATATATATATATGAGAGAGAGAGAGAGAAACGAGGGCAGTGCAGTATTAGTGCAGTTCCAACGAGAGAAAAGTACATATGAAAAGGAGTAAGGCTACCAACATTTGTAAAATAAATTTTCAATATTTATTTACTGTTTTGTTGTTTTATCATTTTATACTTTTATATAACGCGTTACATCAAATATGTACATCCATTTGAAAAAATATCTTCTGAAATTTTCAAATCGAAAGACATTTCTTCAAATAGATTTACATATGCGATGTATGCGGACCACCGCTTGAAACGCGTTATATAAAATTATAAAATGTTAAAATAACAAAACAGTAAATGAATGTTGAAAAAACGTTTTACAAATGTTGTAAGCCTTACTCCTTTACACTCTCTCTCACCCACACCCCCACACACACATATATATATATATTATATATATATATATATATATATATATATATATATATATATATAATGAGTTTTACTCTTTCTCGAATATCTTCAACCAGTCTTCTTGAGCCTTCAACTATCAGTTCTAGAGTAATATTTCGCTACTAAACTATGATTATTAATTAAAATCATTAATAACGTGCCCACGAGTTTCGTTATTATTTTAATCTTATTACTGCTTATATTATAATCATTATTATTATTATTATTATTGTTAAATGTTGCCACTTGACAGGTTATCACTGGTCCGGTCTCTACCTAGGGTATGAACCGATGTGCACACTATTTTTTTTTATGCGTGAGCTTTAAATTCCTATAGTTCTTTTAAATTTAAACTTTAAATCTTAATTGCAATTTTCAATTCTTGAGTCTAAATTTTAATAAATTTTGCAAATAGTTATTTTTCCATCTACCTTTTAATACTTATTCAATTTCCTTTTTATATAAATTATAATATGTTAGGACTAGTTTTTGATGATGCTTCTTACTAAATCTATGATAACCAATTACTCTACTACTGATAATAAGCAATTTTAACCATTAATAATCTTTTAACGTTGTATGATTATATATATGCAGTATTCCCCAAGGTAAGTGCATCTCTTTAATAATGGCTGTTATGTTATATAAAAATGATAAATATTTTTCTTCTTCCATGTAATGTGTTTCTCTTTGCATGTAATGTTACATCCTTTCTTTCCACTTTGAGTCCAACTGTACATTCGAAAATAGTGTATTTTACCCGGTATTAACTTATTTGATGTAGTCAAAAACCTACTTCCCTCATTATTTATAATTTCCTGTATAATTGGGAGTATACAACCATATAGCCTTCAAGCTGTCTGTTACTTTTCAAATTAGTGTCTAATCTGTGTTCTGATAAAGAGAACTGATATTAATAAATATAAATCCTCTCCGAAACGATCGTACACAAACAGTTATTATGTTGGTTTCTTTGAGCGCAAATAAATTATCATGTAATAATATATATATATATATATATATGTATACACACATATATATATGTGTGTGTGTGTGTCTTTGTATGTATTTTCTTTTCCTTTTTGTAAATGCGTGTGTATGTCTGAAATATATATTCCATTTTGTCTGAAGTGCATAGTTTGTACTAAGTTATCTTGATGACTTTTTGGTTGGACGTAAAACGTAGTCCGCCGAATCCATTTAGAGAAAGAAAAAAGAAAACTGAGTAGATCCATCTTTAAAGAGGGGCGGTAAACTAACCTACTTTGTAAGTACTTGAACATTTGACATGAGAGGCCGACAAGCGATCGGCGAATCCCGAGACTAACACATAGATGCCACTCTAGGTTGTAAATTTGATAACCTGGACGGTTAATATAGCAATCGGCGGGAAAGGCTTCCTCACCAAACTGCACCCGTCCATTACTATACAAAGACATGTAAACATTAATTAGTCAAAACATACTCTTCCGTAAAAAATTATATATATATATATATATATATTGTAAATAAGAACCGTTTAAATTTCTATCTCTTCTCAAATGCATTAGATATGGTTCAAGTCGGATGCAACATTTCACGAGGAATGTAGACATGTGCATGCAATTATGAAAAGTATATACAACAGGTTTTGGCAAGAAACAACATCTCTAATTTAGTTTTATTTTACCGCGTATTTTATTGTCATGTAAACCGTCGTTAATTTGTTGCATAATTGAAGACTGTTGGTCTCAATCTCCATCCATAGGTGACTCCTCGCAGCGAGATTTGTTTTAAACCAACCTACCCGCCCCCATGCTCGCGTTATACAAGTGGAATCTATATAGGAAGTGAAGGTATATGAATTTACATCACTCTATCATTCTCTATTTGGACATTTTGGTAATAGCAGATGTGGTTCTCAACTATATTTATAGAAAGCTGTGTGCACTTTGAATGCTTAAACTTCTTTCTGTACTCATGAGATATGAAATACACATGTTAGAATCGGAAATGAGATTTCATTTTGTTGTTGAAAATGTGTTTTCTCCGAGAAACACACGCGGTGAAGAGCACAACAATTACGCCAGTAAGCAGCATGGT
>OY744525.1:98350875-98428375 GCA_963556195.1 Sepiola atlantica | reverse complement strand
AAGTTGAATTTTGAATTAAAAAATCTGGAGAAATATAATAGTCCATTCATATTGAGTGAGTTAAGGGACTCTATTGAAAGATCTCATAATACTGCTGTAGGACCGGATGAAGTCCATTATGAGTTCTTAAGACAACTACCAGGAGAATCACTGAAATTACTCCTAAAAATATAGAAAAAAAATATGGATCCCAAAGCCGGGCAAAGACAACTCGGATCCACAAAATTACAGGCCAATCTCCTTGACCAGTTGTTTATGCAAAACAATGGAGAGGATGATCAACAATAGATTGATTTGGTACTTGGAATCCAATGGCCTTATTACTAATGTACAATGTGGATTCCGCAATAAAAGAGGCACAATAGACCACTTTGTTCGCTTGGAAACTGCCATAAGAGAAAGCTTCATTAAGAAAAAACATCTCATAGCTATTTTCTTTGACCTAGAGAAAGCGTATGATACAACGTGGAAATATGGCACCATGAGAGATTTGAATGATCTCGGTCGAAAAGGTAGATTGCCACATTTTATTGACAGTTTTTTGTCAAACCGAAGATTTCGAGTTCGCGTTGGATCTACTCTTTCTGATATGAAAACTCAGGAAGAGGGTGTTCCACAAGGCAGCATGCTATCTGTGACTCTGTTTAGTATAAAAATAAACAACATGATAAAAAGCTTATTACCCGGAGTGGAGTGATCCCTATACGTGAACAACTTCCTAATATACTACAGGTCTAAGCATATGCGTACGATTGAGCGAAGATTGCAACAATGCCTGAATAAAGTCAACAAATGGGCAACAGAAAATGGTTTCGGATTTTCTCAGACAAAAACAAAATGTGTCCATTTTTTGTCAGAGAAAATTGCACAATGACCCAAGCCTGAAACTTTTAGGATAAAAATTCCAGTTGTGGATGAATACAAATTTTTAGGGGTAATTTTCGATAGAAAATTGACCTTTATTTCCCACTTGAAATATATAAGGGCTAAATGTAATAGAACATTACAACTACTACGTGTGGTAGACCACACTGAGTGGGGTGCGAACTCAAACTTTGTACTAAAATTATATACGTCATTGATTAGACTACAATGTTTTTATATATCGATCAGCCAAAAAGACCTAAAAAATACTTGACCTGATCTACCATCTAAGGTTAGTCCTTGGAGCCTTCAGAACATCGCCTGTTGTAGAAGCTGATGAGGCACCTGCAGATATCAGAGGTTAGAAATTAGCTCTGCAGTATTATGTAAAATTGAAATCCTGTTCATCAAATCCTGCATATGATGGTACATTCCATCCAAAATACAGGGAATTATTCGAAAGGAATGAAAGAGCTATAAGACCTTTTGGCCTTCGAATGGGAATGATCAACAAAGAAGCAGGATTGGACCTGACAAAAATACATGATACGATAATACCAAAGATCCCACTTTGGACCATAAGGATCCTAAAGATCATACTTGCCTTAAGCAGACTCCACAAACAAAAAAACATCCTCTAATTTTCCATGAGGAATTAGAGAAAGTCAAAGACAACTATCCAAGACATATGCACATCTTCACAGATGGATCAAAACATGAAGAAGCAACAGGTTGTGCTGCAATTTACAACAATAATATAAATAAGAAGCTTCTCCCAAATGACACTTCCATTTTTAACGCAGAAGATATGACGCTTAATTTCATTTTAAAATCTAAAAATAAATTCATTATCTTTTCGGACTCTTTAATACAGACGTATTAATTTCACTACAAAACAAGAAATTTGACAATCCATTGGTGATCAAATTACTTCGTAAAATTGAATATTTGTCAAAGGATGATGAAATATTACTGTGTTGGATCCCAAGCCATATCGGAATCAGAGGAAACGACAATGCTGATAGGGCGACCAGGTCTGCCTTAGGCATGGCTCAGGAGACCATTTTTAAGATTCCATATATGGATTTTAACATGAAGATCAACAAATATATCCAACAACAAAGACAACAACGTTGGAGTAGCAATACACATAACAAACTCCTAGCGATCAAAACTACAATAGGAGAATGGAAAAAAGCTCACGAAAAAGGCAAAAGGAGGAAGTAGTGTTATCCAGACTTCGCATAGGTCACACAAGGATTACGCATTCCTACTTACTTGAAGACAAACAGCAACCAATATGCTATGCATGCCAGACTGCGTACACAATCAAGCATATTTTTACTGAATGCATTGATCTGGCCTCCATAAGAGAAACGTTCTACAAAGCAGGGTACAATGAACGAACTGTTTAAGAAAAATAAAGTAGAGACAATAATGAACTTCTTAAAAGCTGTTGATCTCTATAAAAATATAATTATCTAAAGACATATAAATCCAACTTGATTTGGTATTAAATGAACTGAACAAGGGTGATATGCCGTAAAAAAAAAGTTTAACGAATGTTTTCAAAATATTATTTTTTTTTTGTCTAAAGAATGTTTTTTTTGTAAAGAACTTTAAAAAATACAATTGATTCGGCATTAAATGACCTGAACAAGGTTGATATTCATAAAACAAAACAAACAAACAAATCATAATCCTTTGGTGTCTTTTTCTGTTCAAATTGATTTACTTGTGTAATCTTTAAATGTGAGGTTTCTATCAGAGAGTGTTCTCTTTCCTCTACAATAGACAGGTAATGTTGTTGCAACAGCGTTCACACTAGTTGGGTTGAGCTAGTTTCTTCCCTAGTCTACACCATATCCCGAACCATGGTGGCTTATGCATAATGGTCCTGAGATAGTTAATCATTATTCAATCATTGAAGGCCGTGGACCTGAGAGATCAGCCAAGTCCTCCTTGATGCTTGTTGCCCACATCCTCAGCTAACCACCATTACACTTGCATCACACAGGCAGAGAAGTAAAGAAGATAACATCAGAAATGAATTCTTCCTCTGCCACAGAGGCAATCGTTGCCAAAGACTTCCCACTTGTGCTGATTGACCACCATTGTTGGCCATGTCTCATAGGTAATGCCTTGTGAATCTATAACTTCAAGGTGCGGTTTACTAAATTAAGTTTTTCCAGGTGTATGCACTACCCAGGCAGAGATGTAGGAAAATTGCATCACAAATTAATTCCATGTCTGGGTGACTAGCTGCATTGCAGAACCATTGAAGTGTTAGCAGAGAAAAACAGTTGGGACACGGTCGGCCCACAAGCAATGCAGCAAAGGCAATCATTGCCAAAGACTTCCAACTTGCGCTGATCGACCACCATTGTTGGCCATGTCTCATAGGTAATACTTTGTGAATCTATAACTTGAAGATGAGGTTTACTAAATTAAGTTTTGCCAGATGTATGCATGATTTTGTAACACAAGTTTATACAGTTCTAAATCCTCCTTTAAATTGTCACAATTACTCCACGTTTTTTATGAAAGTCACTCTATACAAAGCATGAAGCCACTTGATGTAATGAGCTAAAAAGAACAAAAGATGATTCAGTTGCATAATAACAAAAACAGGCTAGCCAAAAAGTAAGCTTTTCAAGAGTACAATAGGGAAGGAAGAGGTTACAAGGCTGGCTGACAAAAAAGTCTACTGCTAAACAAGTTTCTAAGTTAATTGGCGATTGTAAATTTATTGATATTAAATCATAGATGTGCTATTATATAAAAATGTTTATCGAAACGGAAATAGCTAGGATGTTAAGCATCATAATCAGGCTGAGTAAATCTCCCTGGAGGGCAAAAGTTTTGGTAAACTTTACAGACAATCACAAATTAATTACATGCTGATCAGTAACAAATACAGCTTGCTGCTTACTGTCTTCCGAGAATACATGATATTGCGAATGAAATGCTAAATACAAAATTTTTTTTTTTAAATTGTGTCAGTGAATATCTCAAACAATCTCTGACCTTAGTATTTCAATTTGGATTCAATTTACAGAATATAAAATAAAGTACTAAAAGCCTATATCATTTTTTTCATCAGAATAATTGTTCATCCATATTGTTTGGTTATCTCTCATTTTAAGCACTCATCCCATTTAAACTTATAATGAATAAATAAAAAAAGCAAGAATTTCATAAGTTTTTTATTTAAATAACAATTAATTACAATTCACCCCCCTGCAAAAAATGCTGTTTTTTTTTAATAAATATTTTCCATAAAATAAAAATTGATAAATTTCCATGAATAATTTCATTGAACATTTCTGTTCCTTAAAAATCCTTATGATATTTGCAAATTTTTCTGAAAAAAAAAAGAGAATTGAATTTATTTCTACCGGGAAATATCTGTAGCAGCAGTGCTACAAGCAGCAACAGCTGCCATTACGATTTTGAATTTGTGCTTAATTTCTAAGCTCAGCGCTGATTAGTGCAAGCATTTAACTTCCTTTCTGGCTTGTCCAATCAGAGCACATGATGAGACACTACAGAATTTTTGGAACCATCTTCATACTGTCTGATCGCTCTATTGATATTGGCAGAAGTTTCGGAGACATTGTGCCCAAGTTTGAACTCATGCAACATAAGAAGGCAAAGATCATGTTTTGGCATGTTCATCATTGAGGGTCTTCTATTTGTCAAAATTTCTAGAGAGGGAGAACTCCTTTAAAACTAAAAAAAAAAAAATTGGCGTTGTTATCACTACCTGTTTCTCTTCTCTCTAGCGACGATAGATTTCCTTTTCTTATTGTTTTTGAAAAACATGATTTATATACGAAATAAAACAGCAAAAATATATAAATATAAAGTCTGAAATATTACTTTTACTTTAAATACAAACCAATAAAATTGGACTTTCTGTTTAAATTCTAAGCTTTTTTTAATGTAAAGTTTTCTTTCACTTCTTAATAAATCCCCCCCCCCCAATATAAAATGAATAAAAAACAGGTATGCTGACTTTTTTAATTAACCTCTACTCTTTAGGAAAAGGGGTAATTTTCCTTTCATTTGGTGTTAATTCCTATTTCAGTCATGTAAATTATTTAAAGTGAAATAAGTTTCGGCATTACTAATAATGAACTTATATTTTTTTTACTTAAGCCATGTTTTAGTAAAAAAACAAAAAACAAAAGTAAACATTAAAAACCTTAAGTTATATCAATTTTCAAAATAAAATAAAAATTAGATCGGAAAAATATAGTCTACATCTAAACAAGCCAAGTAAGAGGCTAGCTAAGAAAAAACGATTACTCACGGTTATAAACATGTATTTTTTAATTAAAAAAAATGAAAGGAAGTTATCGTTCTTCCTTAGCTTTCTCTTTGTTTATAAAGATGGCGACTATATTTTTCGGCCCACTTTACATTTCGGCATTTTACATGTATAATAAAACTTGCCATACCATACTCGCAGACATTACCTTCTCTTTTTATGGGGTGATACTCCCACTCCCAAGCATTACCTTCTCTATCTTGAAGGGGGTATTTTCGATCAAGCATAACCACATCTTTTTTGTGTGTGTGTGTGGGAGGGGGTACTCCGACGCTTTACCTTTTCCTATGTGTGGTTTGTGTAGTATATTTTCTTTACTCATAATACATTCCTCCCGGACATTACCTTCTCTTTTTTTTAAGGGGGTAGACAGTATAATATATGTTCGTTCCTCACAATATCATCGTCCAAGGATGACTTTCTCCCTGTTTTATGGGGTCGGGGTAGTTTATTATCTATTCTATTTCATGATACCAAGCATTAACTCCTCTTTTGGGGGAAGAGGGTAGTGTTCGTTCGTTATGATATAATCCTCTTAGTAATTACGTCTTCCGGGGGGGGGGGGGGCAATAAATGCAGTTTGTTCATTATGATATAATGCTCCGGGCCTAGCAAAAATATGCGACTGGAGAGAGCATATATTTGCTAGTAATATATATATATATATATATATATTAATGGTTTCAAATGTTTAAAATTTTCAAACATGACTGAAGATAGCTGGTGAGATTCGTTGATTTTGAAATCGCATCTGGCTTGTATCATGTTGATTTGACTTGATCTTCTGTAACACTATTAATAAATAAATATTATGCCATGGCATTTTTTTTCTTTTTTTTTTGATTAACTTTTAATCATGAACGATAGAATTCGTCTTCCCTTCATGCTTGCGATAATAAAATTTTGTACTCCCCAAAAAATCATGAAATATATATATATATATATATATATAAATGAATAAATGCCAAAGTGGTCCTTATTTATCACTCCTATATTACCATCAAAACAGGTTGATGCAATCTAAATCAATAATACATTAGTATTCTTTCAAATCCGGTATATATTGTATTAAAGAAACACATATAGCCATTGAAATATCTGTCTAATTTGCATGACTTCTTTTTATAACCGTCTATAATTAATTAATGTTTGTTGTTATACATTTATGATTATATTATTTTATTGTCCCTGTGTCTACAATAGTTTTGTGTAAATTAACAGTTATTAATGTAAATAATTTAATTTAAAAAAATGAATAAATTACGAAAAAACATTCTTAAAATATCAAGGGAGATTATTTAGATGAAACTAAGATCTTAGCTAGCTAGAAAGATAGACAGAGTTCACAGAAAAGGGAGGTGATTGGGTTCTTTTTCTCTCTCTTCTCCTGCCAAAACTTTCAAGAAAATTATAAAAATCATAAGTCTCTTAAAAAAAAAAACTACTCCTGATGACGATGTAAAGCGGTAGAGATGGCTGAAATAAGAATCCTTGGAGCCTATATTATACCAATTACGATCGGAGACCCGAAAGCTTGCTTGCCGCATCGAGAACATTACTAAGAAAATTTTTAAAATGCAAAAATTCGGTGGTATTCAACCAGACTTGCACATTATATATATATATATATATATATATATATATTACTCAAAATTAAAGCCGAGTAGGAATAGTCGTATATGTTTCCTTTGACCTTAGATTGTTTTATAAATAACATCCTGAATTTGTATACTTTGAACATTCTTCACGACCGTAACCATATCTTCTTTGGATTGAATGACGAACATGGTTTTAATCCTGTTGTTTTTTACTCTTATTTTTCTGTTATATTTTGAACTAATGACTCTAAAGAGAAGAATTTATTTTTTATGCTAAACTACCTAAATATTTTGTTTACTGTTCAGATGTTTTGAAACAATTGTAAATCCGTTGAGTTTGTTTGGGGGGAGTATAAATTATCATAAAATGATATAATAATAAATTTTTTTTAATAAATACATTCAAAAGCTCTATTTCAAACTAAATGGAATTTTCCTTCTATTAGACTAGTTGCTCTAACAAGAGTTGAGTCAAGTCTAACCTACCATCTTACCCTAGAGGGAGGAGAGATGGATTCATACCTTTCACAAGGTACAGCAACTTCCAACCTTACATTACCTGGCATTGATAAATGGTAAATCAGGCTCAACTTAGTTAATCCGACAAGAACTGCCATTTCAACATGATCATTTCCAAAGTTATAAAATTTTTTGTTTGGAAGTCTTAAATTCTATGTATTAGTTAAAAAAGTAATTTACACTTCTTTTTATATTTTCGCAAATTATTTCTGTTCATTGTGAATTCGCATATGAGTTCTTAAAGTGGATTTATCAGAAAATTTCCTTTCACATATATTACAACTAAATGGCTTTTCTCCTGTGTGTATTCGCATATGTTTCTTAAAATTAGAGTTATCTGAAAAGTTTGATCCACAAACCTCACAGTGATAGGGCTTTTCTCCTGTGTGTATTCGTGTATGTCTTCTCCATGCTGTATTTTGTGAAAAACACTTCCCACAGATCTCACAGGTATATGGTTGGTGTTCATAGTGTGTATGTATATGACTTATCCATGTGTGATTATTATTGAATGTAGATCCACAAATTTCACAGTTGTGGTGCATGTGATTATTAACAGAGTCTTCTTCAAGAATTTTTGTATCAGAAACCTTGGACTTGAATATTCCTTCCTCTTTGTGTATTAGCATATGTTTCTTACAATTAGTGTTATCTGAAAATGTTAAGCCACAAACCTCGCACGTGAATGATTTTTCTTGTGTGTGTATTTTCATATGTTTTTTGAAATTAGACTTATCTGAAAATTTTGATCCACAAACATCACATTGGAATGGTTTTTCTCCTGTGTGAATTCGCATATGAATCATATAAGTGGTACTTGTTTTGAATCCAGATCCACAGATTTCACAGTGAAATGGTATTTCACCAGTATGGTTTATCATGTGGTTTTTAAGGGAATCTTTTCGAGGAAATTTTGCACCACAAACCTCACAATGGTAGGGTTTTTCTCCCGTGTGTATACGCCTGTGTTTTTTAAGACTAGAGTTATCTGAAAACCTTGATCCACAAACATCACATCGATAGGGCCTTTCTCCTGTATGTACTCGCATATGTGTTCTCCAAGCTGTATTTTGATAAAACTTTTTCCCACAGGTCTCACAGATATACGGTTGATTTGCAGTATGAGTACGCTTATGAATTATCCATGTAGCATTAGTCTTAAATTTAGATCCACACATGTCACAATGGTAGGGTGTTTCACCAGTATGTTGGCGCATGTGGCTTTTAAGAGTATCTTTTCGAGGAAATTGTCTCCCACAAACGTCACAGAGGTAAGGTTTTTCACCAGTGTGCGAACGCATATGTACCTTAAGGCGAGCCTTTTCTGAGAATAATAACTTACAAATTTCACAATGGTAGCGTTTCTTACTGCCATGCATTGCCAAGTGGTATTCAAGGTTTGACTCGTCAGAAAATCTGCACTGGCATTTATCACAATAAAATGTCTTTTTTACACTAGGAGTTTTCTTGCTGCATTCCTGGATATTAGAAGCTTCATCCTCTTTTTGAGAGTCAGAATCAGTATTTGTTTCCATTCCTATATTATATAGGAGATATTGTATATAGAGATATTTGAAATTAACCTTTTTACTGTAGATTTAATTATGAAGAGAAGTTGTAATCAGAATTTTAATTCCTCTTTTTTCGTATTGAACTTTAAGAAGCAAAGTCGTATTTCATTCAGTTAATTTGTTTCTTTGTATTTGAAACATCAAAGCAGAATGTATTTTCTCATGTGTGTACTTTCACGTTTCTTGACAGTGGTCTTGTCTACAAATTCTGATCCATAAATTTCATAATTTAATATAAACATCATTTAGAAATTGTATTCACTAAAAAGAATTCTAAATAAATGATAGTGTAGCAATTTCTTTTGCTGATCTTCAAACAAACTTAAATTGAAAACTAAAAGTTCATCTGTTTCGTTTTCGTATCTTCAGTGAACCTAAAATTAAAGAAAAAAGACAGTCTGAGAAAATGTTCCCGATCATTGCGAAGCAGATTTCTAAAAATTAGATTTTTTTCTAATAGAGTAATATATTTTTTGAAAGAAATTAACATATCAGATTACGAATAACAATAGCATAGAACATTTTTTAGATTAAATTAGATGAACTCGGAAATTATGAGTTGAAAAGGAAAACATGCATTTTTGGAAACTATCGAATGGAATATTTAACAAAATTTCATCTGTATATTGATATGGTATTAACAGTGTAAATATTCAGTTTGAAAACAAAATCTTTAAAAATTGAACTGAGGAGATCGTTAAAAGGGAGGATCGTTTTCATCTGGCACACTTAGAATCTAGTATAGGCTGGGTTTGTGAAAATTCCGGATGTAGGATTTTTTTTTCAGTTTTATCTAGTTGGTAAGAAAATAAAGATTTTGCATTATTCAAATTTGTCTTTAAATTTTGAAATAAATACTTATTGGAATATTGTTAGTGCTATATACTTAAATATATATTTCAAGCACAAAGTTCCCCCGACATTTATCTGTTATTACTTTAAATATCATGCTTCAGAATTTTTGAGATAAGGATTGATAATTTGGATTATAATGTTTTGACTGATATAACCTGACCTTTCGCAAAAACCCATGATGGATGAAAGTGCTAAGTAATAATTAGTTTTCAGTTTGAAGAATAATTGTGCTGTTATTTGTGATTTGCATTCGGTAACAAGGTATTTTATTTACCTCCTCTCAAGCAGGTTAGACACAAGGCCAAGTGTGGTTTTGAAAAGCCAGCGCACTAGGATAAGCGCACTCTGACCTACAAAAACTACCTGAGCAGCCCCGTCAGATTGATTGTCAAGGATGTATCTCCGATTGGTATGAACATCTACTCTATGAACTTCTATGTATTTTATCTGATTGTGACTTACGAGACATTGGACCTCCCCTCGTAGGGGAGTTATATGTAACAAGATTATGCCCAGGGGATTGGGGAAGTTGGTGGTAATACTAATTATAATAATAATAATTTGTAATGGCTATTATGATGGCGAAAGCTAGTGTTATGAAAAGTACACTGACAGAATTTAGGTTAAGTTTGGAATCTAATTAGGAATGTGCTTTTGAAATTTTAATATGTTTTGACATTGAGTTGTCGGTTGGTTTGAAAAGTAACCATTGGTCATTTGTGATTTAGTTAAGGAATGCATGAAAAACAAAGAATTTAGGAAAAAAGTACATAATATTTTAACAAAACTCATTTCATCGACTCTTGAATTTAACAATTTTATTAAAATAACTCTCACAAGAAAATATTCAATTAAACAGAACTTTTTTTAACTAAAATTAACAAAGACAACAATTTCAGTGCTTTGATAGAGAATCCTGTGTCAGTCCCGGAAATGGCTAAAGCAATTTACGATTTGAAAGCCACATTTTAAAAATTTGTTTAGGAAGCTTTTACAACTTTATTTTAATTTTATTTTTTTAACCCTCACCCTTCGCATTCTTAATGCCATCTTTTGTTGCTTTGTCTACTGTTGGTGTTTACAACGGTTCAGTTTTCGTGCCTGTTGTGGGATTTCGAGCCCTAGCTGTCTTAAATTTCCAGCAAATCTGTCAATGTTATCTAATGTTAACTATAAACATTGTACTTCGCGACCACCAATTCAAATGTCAACTCGTTGACCTATCAACATGAAAACAAAACATGGTTATCAAATCATAACAAAACATTTATCGAAACTCAGAACAATGTATGTGTTGTATAGTGCCCCGTACCTCTCGCTTAGTTCTACAAGCAAAGAACAGTCAGCGACGCAGTGTTTGCATTCGACACTTGACGCCTCTCGTAAGCACGCAGGCCGATTCAGCTGAATATTCTTCGGGTTTTAAAAATGTTAATTTTTTATTCGGCATAAATAAATTAGTCTTTTATATTAAAAGTAAAATGGGTTGTTCCATTATCACAGAAAGCCTTTTATTGCAGCACAGCCGGTCCAAGCCTATTGAAGCAGCTAACGGCCGACGAAAGACCCAGGCGGGTATGATTGAACCCCTTCATTAAGGGGAAATGCCTATCGTTGCCACTCTGGGAGCTAGTGTGTTCCGTTTCCCAGGACGAAAGGTCCCTTCCAAAAAGGTCCCCAAGGATCACACTACCCGGCCATGACTATCGTCCAAACGTGATTGCTCACTGGCGATAACGACGAGCACATTTCGCCACATTCCAAAGATCGCTCCCGGCAAACGACTTTGTCACAGTTAAAAATGCCCGGTAATGCTATTTTTAGTCAAATACGTTTATATAAACAACAACCAGTAATCATTATTAATACCGACATAAATTATTTTTTAATGAAATACCGTTGGAAATTAGTCAAAAAATAATTTAGTTTGCTTTACCTACTTATTTGTTAGCTGTTTGGGTGCTTCTTGCTTAAAAGTCCGAAAAAAAGATTTATTTGTCTTTTACTGTTTAAGAGGTAAATAAGGGGCAGTAACTCTTAATTGTAATTTTGAGCCAGATTTTACGAGCATACGATCGCCTTGGTGCCGAAGGATTCCATCATTTGCGTGTGAATCACAAGTACAATTTTGTTGATCCACAAACCGGGGCCACCACCAACCACGTTGAACGTATGTGGTGTGAAGCAAAAAAGAAATAAATAAAATTGAATGTGGCACCCACACGCAAATGGTGGATTCCTATCTCGCAGAATTCATGTGGCGGCAGAAATTGCCCAAATTTGCAAACAAATTGCTGAATTTTATTCAGTATAAAACCCAAGTATAAACACAATAAATTCTTAAATTTTCCATTGCTGTATACGTTGTTGTTCATTTATTACTAATTAATTTTCTGTAAATTACGTTACATGTAATAACAACAGTTGATAAGAGTTACTGCCCCTTATTTACCTCTTAAACAGTAAAAGACAAAGAAATCTTTTTTTCGGACTTTTAAGCAAGAAGCACCGCTGTTTGCGTTAAAAATAAATATTTCATAATTAATGTTCCGTAAATATCGGATCTGAGGAAAGTAGTCATTTTTCGTAAAATTGTCTTTTCCGCCCAAAATGGCGGACAATAAATCGTCTATAGTTTTCTGATTTTTTTCGAGCACACAAATGAGTAAGTAAACCCCAAAAAATTGTTTTGGTCTAATTTCCCAACTGTATTTCCTTTAAAATAATTTAAGGTAAATTTGAAATTAACCCAAAACAATTTATTTGGGTGTACTTACTTATTTGTGATGTCAGAAAACTGCAGACGATTTATTGTCCGCGATTTTGGGTTGGACACGACAAGTTTACCTCATTTTTCATAAGTCAATAACGTAAACAAAAGTGGCTACTTTCTTCAGATCCGGTATTTACGGAACTGTAAAGGCTTACAACTTAGATTAAATATTTATTTTTTTAACGGAAATGGGTAAACAATAAGTAGGTAAATTAAAATAAATTGATGTTTTTTACTAATTTCCTAACGGAATAATTTATGTCGGTAATAGTAATGATTACCCTATAACCAAACAAATAAACAAAACCTTCATATTTATTTACAAGTAATACATGGAAATATGTGCTGTTCACAAATCAAGAGGATAACGTTTTTCCGACGAAGTTGTTAAAATCTAATTAAATGTTTCAATTAAGAACAAAGCGAAAGAAATCGATTACTTACTAATTTGGAGGTCAATTTTGTTATCTAATTAAAAAAAATGTATTTTCTTTTCAAATAGAATTTCATGTTAAAGCTTTACAGTGGAAGGGGGGAAATAACTCTCCGGTGTTAACTGAAATTAGGTTCTTCCAGAAATATAAATCACTCATTTACGGCGGCTTTCTTCTCCTGAACGTCAAATTCAATTAAATAAAATATGTTTACTTGGAATTGGAATACAATCGGTAATCTTGCACTATAGTTAAAAGCCGAGAGAAAAAAATACAATTAATAACTTTCATCAAACGCATTTAATTTTTCTGCCGACCTGTATACTTTTAAAGTGTGGAAACTGAAGTTGTTTTTGTTGAGTTATCGGAGCATGAAAAAAAAAATTGATGCTTATCCAGATATCGACTTACATGAAAAAAAAAAGAAAGAAATATCTTTATGATGAAACAGTTTTTTTTTTTGTTTTTTTTCTTACAAAAGAAAAGCATTTTTCAGCAATTATTGGGAATTTGTACGGTTACGACTATGCACAAGGCTGATTCTAAACTCTATTTTTTAATAGGTGGAGGTTTTGGAGTTATCTCCCTTAGTTTTCAAATATGACAATAGATCGACGCTCGTCTTTTAGCAATAAACTGCCATTTTCTTTAGTAACAAAAAAAAAACTACTTGATGAATTTACGTGATTTTTGTTTTCGCTATATGCTTTCCGTCACGGGTACGTACATCATAAAGATGTTTCTTCTTATTTTTTTTTATGTTAGTCTACTTCTGGATAACTACCAATTTTTTTAGGTGGTCGCTTGGCTTTGGATAACTCTAGGCTGAAAAGATAGTAAAAAGTTCAGAGGAGGGCTTGCCACTCAGACTTTGAATTAGTGGGAGGGTAAGTAATTTTTATTTTACTATTTGTTTAAGGAATGAAGAATAACAGAGGGCCAAACAGCCATTTTGTTTTTCAAGCTTTGAACGAATTCTAATTTTGAAAAAACAAAAACAGAAAAACTTGAAAACAGTTGTAGAACGTTAAAAGTATACAGGTCGGTAGAAATTAAATTTTACTGCATTTGGTAAAAGTTATTTGAGTGCACCGTTATATTTTGGTGAAGCACCGTTATATGTTGTATATTTTGTTTGTTTCAGTTTTTATGTTTTTATTTCTCCGCTATTAACAATACCACAAGATTACTATACAATCAATTAAGAATTACTCTTTTTTAATATTGATTAAAAAGAAAACAATAAAAAAACGTTTTAGCACTTTCTTGAAGAATGGTACACAATTATCTAAAGAATGACAAAGCAATCTATACAAAAATATATTCAGTTTTATTGACAGCAGATTTTTTTGATTTTTTTAAACTTAGTTCACCCCAAACAAGGCAAGTTGCCAATGTAGACATAAGAGACTACTGAGAATTAGGGTGAAAGTTTAGAGGGTCATCCTAAATTTGGAGCTGCGCAGTGAGATGCTTGTTCACATTAGTTTTAAATTTCTGCATGTCGGGGAGCAGGGAGTGAGTTCCAAGGGCCGGCAGCTTGAGGAAAGAAGCTATTGGAGTAGAAGGCTCTCCTGCATCTGGGGACCTCTATGGTGAATAGATGGGATCGAGCTGATTGTCGGGTTGGTCAAATGTATTTACGTTGAGGGGGCACTAGAGCAGCAAGTTCATCGGAGCACATTCTATTGAAGTACTTGTAAAACAAGCACAAGGATGTGACAATGGGACAGGGGCTGGAGCTTGGTAGATAGTAAGGGACTTATCAGATTAGCGACTCTTTTTTTGGACCTTGTCTAAGAGGGAGAAACTAGTGGATGGTGCACCAGCCCAGATGTGACAACAATACTCCATGCATGGGTAGATAGTGGCTTTGTAGAGATACAGGATACTGTCAGGTGTGAGGAGTTTACTAACACGGTGGAAGGAGCCCACCTTGGCAATGTATTCTATGTATTTGTTCCAATTCATGTTACCTGTGAATATTAGGCTGAGGAGTTTGAACGTTGGACTCTCAAGTAGGGTGATATTTGCCATGGCAATCGGTGGTTGAAGAGGTTTCTTGTAGTTGTTGAAGGAAAGGAGCAATAATTCTGAGGGTCAGTTCTATCTCCAGAATTCTTGAAGACTGGTACCACAGATGCAAATTTCCAACTATCAGGGGAGCAAGATTCGGCAAGGAATTTGTTGTAGAGTTTGGAGAGGAAAGGAACCAGTTCAGCAGAACATTTCTTTATTACAATTACTGGTATAAGATCAGGCCCACATGCTTTAGAGGTGTCAAGGTTTTTTATGATGTCCCAGACATGAGATGAGGTGATGGCCAGGTCACCAAGTGTGGCTTCAGTTCGCAATGGGAAATTTGGGAAAGAGTGGTTTGTGGAGTCAAGTGTGGAGTTTGAGGCAAAGTAGTTCAGCCTTGTCAGTTGCTGTGCAAACGACATCATTGTGGTTGGATAGCGGGGGAATTGTTGATTTCCCATTATTCATCACACTATTAAAGATTTTCCAGAAATCACAAGTACCTAGTTTCTGTGAGTGAATGTGTTTTCTGATCATCTCTGTATACCTTCTCTTTGCTTCATCTATTACAGTCTTACAATGCTTTCTTGACGCTATAGGTTTCTATTTGTAGTTGACTTGTGGCGGTAGAATTGTCGGATTGCTTGCTGCCTCTGAGCAATAGCAGATGCACAGTTCGAGGTGAACCTTTGTGGTGAGTGGGGGCTTTCTGTAAAATTTTCGCATGGGGACATGTACTTCAATGCCGTCTTTGACCCATTAAGTTAACTCATTTACACACTGATCAGCAGGGAGATAAAAAGTTTCACTCGATGGGACGTTTCTGATGTGATATCTGATGGATTCCCAATCAGCCCGCTTGTAGTATTTCGTCGTTTTGAGCAACGGCTCATCAGCTTTGAGAGAATATTTTAAGGTGATATCAATAATTACCACAAGGTGATCAGTGTCCCCAAATGGGCTATGGGCATTTGTGGCATAAGCCTCGGCCAGTAAAGTCAAGAATAGGTCGAGAAGTGAGGCTTGCTGGTCCACACGATCAGGGAGGCGGACTGGGAAAGGGGGTGCTCTATGGAGAAACTATACGTGGAGTTACCAGCCGCATCTGTATAGCTGGAGAATCCAAGCCAGTCACAGTGATGTACATTAAAATCCCCAAATACATGTATTTATGCACTCGAGTCAAGTGAAACATGCTGTATCTATGCTTTCAGAGACAAAGTTAAGCAGGATAAAGTCCTGGATCAAAGGAGAACGGTATAAGAAATATAATTAACTAACGCTAGCATATGTAGACTTGATCATCTGATTCTATTCTATGTTCTCTAGTCAAGAGGGAGGGTGTTCTGAACATAAACTCATAGCCCGTGCATATGTTTGTCAGAGTCTTTACAGTAGAGTTGGAGGTATTCAGTCATGTCAAAATGGTATGACGAGATTGAGGATTGTAGGTTTGTTTTACTTAATTAATATTAGGGGAGTTTACTAGAAAGGTTTCTATGTCATTAATGTTGGTTCTAATCCCCTGGATATTTGTGAATGCTAGCCTCAAGGGCGGAAGCGAAGATGTTTTTTGGTGGGTGTCTGGTTTAGGTGTGTTTCTTTTTCTTTGTATTGTAATTTGTGTTTTAGATAGAGTGGGGAGGGCAAAGTGGGTGCTTGTTTAGTGCCAGTAAGCTCACACAACCAGACCATTAGTGGAGATTTGGTCCATGGGGGTTGTTGCCTTGGGAAAGCCAACTGGGGATAACTGTAGGGTCCCTTTCCATGCACAACATTACACAACTGTTGATGGAGCAGCCCTTTTTAGCACTAGCTAGGAGTTAGGGCTCCTGCACTACCAGTCGGAAATAGCAGCCAGACAAGCTGTCTAACCTGTACCCTCAACTGGTCAGGACAAGAGCGACCTAGACAAGTCATTTTGAGACCAAGTTGCCCAGATAGAGAGAAAGAGAGACAGCGTACATTGCCCTAGTAAGGAAACAAGGCCAAGCACTGAGTGTCTTTGAGGTGTCCATGCGCTAGTACTTCTGTGCCTGACTAATAGACAAAGAAGGAGTGCAAAGGCCGGGCGATATGCAGAGCCCGTCTATTCCTTAAGCAATTTTCGGTTTGCAAACCGGATATTTTGTTTGATACTCCAGCTCTAGGAAGGTTGTTGATCAGGACCAAGGAGGCCTCCCCGCCCCTCAACGGTTTGCTGCCAAGACGTAAGTAGTCAGTAGCATAGTTTTTATATCAGAATGTTTCTTCTACTAGATGGATGACCTGACAACGTCTATAGGTCCATCACACCGAGAGGGGTAATCTTGCAGAGCCTCCACAGGTAAAAAAAAAATTCCATATATATATATATATATATATATGTAGATAGAAAAAGCATACACGTCACCTCCCAGAGGTAACAGAAAATTGAAGATGGGTTCCCCTCTCATAAATAAGAATAGGACGGAGGGAGAGGGTATCTTCTCTGGGTGGTCAACCCATTTTTACCTCGTATTTAAGCTAACTATTCTTTACAATTTCTTTTTTTCATTTAACATCAATATATATATATATATATATATATATATATATATATATATATATATATATAAATTCCCGAAACAGTTTTTCATGGTAAACAACTGATGATCTCTTAAATAATGTTAGAAGCAAACTGTAAAAATTAAATTGACTTACATGAGTGATTTTCCACTGAACGACTTCGGACTTAAGGTTTTTTTTTGTTGGTTTTTTTCCTTATATAGTTTTAATGGTTGAGATACTTCCGAGACTATATATGTATATGTGTATATGTATATGTATGTATATATGTATATATTAACTGTCGACCTCTGGATTAGAAATGATTCATAATTTAAAGGTAGATGATTCATCCTTTCGTGAGTGAACCTGGAACATCTTTAGCATCTACAGGTGTTTGTTCGAGGTGCTGCTAGTTGGAGACGTGCATCCTTTAGTCGATTCGGTCATTATATTTCATGCAGAAGCTGGAAGTCTTTCACAACTACTGCCTTCCAGCCACTTCTTGCATTGCCGGTCGGCTGACTGTGGCCTAACTGCTGTTCTCTGCTAACACCTCAATCTTAAGTCTCTTCCATCTGGTCTGTTGCAACAATGTCCAGAGGGAGAGATAATTCACAATGTAATTCTCCCTACCTCACTGTTTGGGTGATGCAGGCGTGTCGATGGACAGCTGAAGATCTGGAAAACAACCATCAAGGAGAACTTGGCCGACTCTCAGGTCCACAGATGGTCAGCCTCGATGGTGGAATCACAAGTGGCTAGCCATTTTGTGCGACCTTACTCAGGATCGCCGTGCATGCACCACCATGATTCAAGATGTAGTGTAGGTCAGGGAAGAAGGCGGCTCAAGCCAACCACGGTTGCATAACTAAGATCTATTTTCTTTTGCACTTGCATGTAATCATCCGCGCAGTGATTAGTATGTGGTTTAGTAAGAGAACACAGGCATGTTATCACTTCTGTAGTGATATGTCAGGCAATTAGAGCACTTTGCGTATACGCATTCTTTTTTTCATTTCTGCCCAATGCCATTTTGCATCTTTTTACAAGCAGTCAGACTTTGAGCGGTGCATTGACTAGACATCGTATTATCTTGCTTGCCTCTTACCAGAACTTGGGCAAAAGGCGAGGTAAAAGACTCGACCTGACCCCCACCAGAAATTGATGACGCCAACATGATAAAAAAAACAAGTGATAGCATGCCTGTGCTATCTTACTAAACTACATACTAATCACTCCACAGATGATTACATGCAAGTACAAAAGAAAATAGATCTTAGTTATGTAACTGCTACAGCTCTGCTCGAAGGCATGCGATTGAACTTGGTATCGATAATTGTTTAGTAGGTGTATTTTGCATGACGACTTGCAATACCTACAAATTGATCATTAGGCAATAGTTGAGACCAGGAAACTCTTTTGTTGTTGTTGTTGTTGCAATGGCATTCACCCTGGTCGGGTTGAGCCGACTTCTTCTCTGGCCTGCACTACATTTTGAATCATGGCGGTCCTGAGCAAGGTCGCACAGGATGGCTAGCCACTTGTGATTCCACCATCAAAGGCCGACCACCTGTGAACCTGAGAGTTTGGTCAAGTCCTCCTTGATGGTTGTTGTCAAGTTTCTCAGCTGCCCTCGACACGCTTGCGCCACCTGCACAGTTGGGTAGGGAGGACTACACCGGGAATTAGCTCTCCTCCTGCATGTCTAAACAATGCAACAGGACAGATGGAAGAGACTTAAGATTGAGGTGTTGGCGGAGAACAAGTGTCGGGGTACAATCAGCCCACCAGCCATGCAAGATGTGGCAGGAGACAGTCATTTTCAAAGACTTCCATCGATCAGTCACCTTCACTGGCCACGTCAGTCTTTATTTTGATCTCCAACGACCCGTGGCGTAACGGATAAAGTACTAAGTAAAATTGAGTTCTAAGTGACACTCTTCTGGAGGTTCAATCCTCAGTGCGGGCGATATTAAGAATACAATTGCAAATTACTTCTACCCAGTCATGGCTGACGGAACAAGAGCATGCTACTCCTGTAGATTAAATAAAGGGTTCCATTCGAAATTTTGTATAGATTTCCGAGTTTAACAAGATACACCTGAAGTCGTTTGAGGCTTTCACGTACGGCACAGACGATTCTTTGCCGTTTACTTTGAGGGGATCGGCTTTGCCCATTACAGTAAGAATAGCCTTATTTTGGTGAATGTTAAATTGGCAATGAAACTTGTAGCAGTTACATGATTAAGATCTATTTTCTTGTGCACTTGCATGTTCTCACTTGCAGAGTGATTATTACATGGTTCGCTGATGCTACCAGATCGAGATGTTTAAAAATACCGGCTTCTTGACCTAAGATGCACTAAACTTTGATGTTATTGTGTTTTTCTTTTCACTTTGCAAAACTCAATCATGTTTTATAAAGCCAAAAACAAAAACAACAATTTTCCTTTACAAAACAACCAAACCAAACACCATGAATAAATACTTTAACATATAAAGAAATTGAAGCATAAAATCTTGTACCAAAATGACTGGATTCATCTAATGATGAGAACACTGCACATGCAAGGCTATTTCTATTTCTGCCTAAACCGTTTCGTGCTTATACATATAAATATGTAATTCTAATGATATATTTATTTACCTCCTCTCCAGGAGGTTAGGCACAAGGCCAGTTTTATCTTACTCCCTCAAGGTAAGATGTGACCCAAGGTCGGGTCGGGAAAGTGCGACTTGAAAAGACAGCGCCTGAGAAGGTGAGCACTCTGACCATTAAAAATTGCCTGGGCAGCCCCGTCGGCATTCACCGGTAGGGGCGCGTCAGGCAGTAAGCAATAAACTTACTCCTCCCCAAAGAGGGGAGGCAAAGCCTGGGAGAGTGGACCTCCTAGTACTGCACAGGACAAACCCACAGACCGGCGGAATCAAGCTCCGAGCGTCTCTGACTCACTCAAACAAATTTCGATTTTGCTTATTTGCGTATTATTTATTTTATTTTTTTAATAAATTAATATTCTGGGGGCATCTTTTACGAGACTCAGCAGAGTAAAAATGCTAAAAAAACAAATTACAACAAATAAAAGTAACTGTAAGCTGTAAAAGTTAGTTTCAAACTTGCATGTGCTATTTGTTTGTATTTTAAACCCGTTTGAAGTGCTATTTATTAGAAATTTAAGTTCGACAAACGTCAGCGAAGAAAACAAAATGGTCGCTCTACGTAATAATATAGAGCGACTCGCCGCCATTTATATTTGAGAAAGTAGATGTTTTAAAAAACAAGAAACTTTTTTTTAACATCTAATAAAAAGCCATTTATACTACGTAAAAATACAAACAAATTACATAGGTAAGTAGAAAAATGTCTATTCTAGACATAAGTCAACTTTACTTGTTGCAAATTTATGTTTTTAAACTCTTTCTCGTTCTTTTTTTGGACCCTGTTCGCGCCTCTGCTGAGCGTCGTAACATATACCCGAATTTCATTTTCAAGGGAGATAATTTACTTGCGGATTTAGTGAAATGTCAAATATCGCTGATATGTCGAGAACAGATACTACACTTTGATATTAGCCAAAAGGCCACGGGACCATAAAAATATTTTTTTGTGACTAGGCCTTTTTGGCGAATGGGCATAACAGGTGTATTATCTGGCTTCCGGTGGAAAAGGGTTGAAGAAAGTGTCTACGGATGCCTGAAAGTGATACAACAATTTTTTTTTCATATTAATTTCAGACTTTTCTTTTTTTCATATTAATTTCAGACTTTTCTTTCATCATATTCTAATAATTAACATAATACAGACTATTTGAAAAATAATTTATTTGATTGTTTTCAAAACTTAAAAAAAATTTTCATTGAAAAAAATAAACAAAATAGAATTTTTTTTTTTTTCAAGAAATAATGTTTTTGAGCAACGGAATGTGATTTTTTTTTTCAATGTTGTTTTGGAAATATTTAGTGAAAATAATTTTTTTTGCCAAATATTTTATTAAACGTCATGATAATAGGGTATCCAATACAGTATATTGCCGAAGAAATTTGTTTTCATTCGGCGGCGGCGGCACAGAAATTCCTGTAGGTGACCATCGAAGTTTTCCGGGCTAGTCCCGTTCATCACTTTAAATTTTAACTTGCACACGGGTTGTGTAGATTGTACGGTCGTCCGGGTCCACAAAGTTGTATTTGTGGTTGACCACAAAATGATTCGGTAGGGCATGATAGACTCGCCAGCCATCCGTTATGATGCGGGTACCCGGGCGGGCGCTTATGACGACGTTGTAATATTAGAGGGAAATAACTTTTTCAAAATCCAAGGGACATAACTACTTTTGACTTAAAAAATCTAATGCATGTACACTGTACAGACAGAGGGGTAAAAAACATTATTATTTTTGAGGGGGGGGGGGGGAATTCTACTTTTTTTTTAGGTAATTACGTGTGCTTTTACAACCTGGAACCACTGGGATTTTTTTTTAGAGGGGGGGGGGATTCTACCTTTTTAGGTAATTACGTGTGCTTTTACAACCTGGAATCACTGTGATTTTTTTAGAGGAGGGGGGTTCTACTTTTTAGGTAAGTACGTGTGCTTTTACAACCTAGAACGACTGGGATTTTTTTAGAGGGGGGGATTCTACTTTTTTAGGTAATTACGTGTGCTTTTACAACCTGGAAAAGTAACATTATTATTTTTTGAGGGGGTTTGGGTCTACTTTTTTTAGGTAATTACGTGTGCTTTTTTTACAACCTGGAACCACTGGGATTTTTTTTTAGATGGGGGGGGGATTCTACTTTTTTAGGTAATTACGTGTGCTTTTACAACCTGGAACCACAAGGATTATCTTTAAACGTATATTTACCTTTAATTAGTAAAAACATAATAAATCGAAAAATAAAACAAGTTAATTAACGAACTAAAAATGAAACAATGTTAGGTGAAAATAACGTTAAAATAAAATAACGTTGAAATAAAATAAAATTTGTTAATTAACGACATTATTTGGGGGGGGGGGTAAATAATTTTTTTTAAATATTGTAAGTTTTTGTTTAAGTATGTAAACATTTTTCATTGGTTAATCGGAAGACAACTTCATCATTGGATCTTCAAAAGATATACAAGTTTTCCATTGGCTATTGAAATTTAATATTTTCACCCTTTCGCTACATAATTATTCATTAGTACGATTTCTTAAAACCGAACAACAGTTTAGGACGTCCCCGGTTAAATACCGACCATATTGTGAACCATGTCTTCACTCCTCTGGAAATTAAAGACTTTTGCTGGACATTTAGTTCAATTTTACCCAAGATAACAGAAGACGAGGTCAAATTCGCAGCTTCTCTTGGGTTAATAAGTAATTCTAGCATTTGTGAATCATGCAAAATACCCAGGATTTTAACCAAAAGAAGTAAACACTTAGACGGATGGCAGTGGGTATGCCGTACCGGTACCTGTCGGTTAGTGTGCGGAAAGGGTCTTTTTTTGCAAAAAGCCGTCTGCATATACGGCAAATAATAATGATAGTGTTTTGTTGGAGCATGGAGATGAAACAGCAGGCAATTGAGAAGGAAGTCTGCATTACTTTACACTCTGTAGTAGATTGGAAGCAGTTCATCAGAGAGGTGTGTGAACAAGATATCATAAACAAGCCGCTATTGCTTGGTGGTTTAGATGAGAATAACTCGGCCAAGGTAGTGGAAATTGATGAATCTTACTTCTTCAAAAGGAAGTACAACAGAGGTCGATTTAGAGACGGTGTTTGGGTATTCGGGGCAGTGGAAAGGCATAGCAATAACTGTAACGTCACGATGGTAGAACGTAGAGATCGAGAAACATTGTTCCCGATCATTCGATCGTGGATTTTAGCAAAAACTCGAATCATATCTGATGGTTGGGCTGCATACGAAGGATTAGACAAGTATGAAAATGGCATCTACGAACATGACACAGTCATCCACGAAACCAATTTCGTCAATCCTGCTGATGACAGCATACACACGCAAACAATAGAAGGTATAGTTTTTCTTTTAGAAACGTTTAAAAATAATTAACATAGACATTTGTATGTTTAAATTTTTTAAGATAAAGATACGTTTTAAATTAACGTTAAAAATTAAGTAACATTGACATTTCTATACGTTTCTTTATTACAGAATGAGATACGTTAAGCAATAATTAACATTGAAATTCCTGTATTTTTTTATAAACTAAAATAAAGAAAACATAAATTTCTTATTTTAAAATGAAGGTTTATGGTCTCATGCCAAGAGACACATCCGAAAAATGTTGGGGACCAGAACTGAGATGTTCCACCTTCATCTCATTGAGTTTCTTTGGCGGAAAAGAGAAAAGGGAGAAGTATTCCCGCGTATAATTCTTGCAATCAGGGAGCAATATGTGATATAATTTCATTTTTCGATAATTAACAATTTATTTAATTTTTGTATTTGGTTAATTAACATTGTTGTATTGTTCCAGTTTGTTTCACCTAACATTGTTTCATTTTTAGTTCGTTAATTAACTTGTTTAAATTTTCGATTTATTATGTTTTTACTAATAACCTAAAAAAAGTATAACCCCCCCCCCCTCTACAAAAAAAATCCCAGTGGTTCCAGGTTGTAAAAGCACACGTAATTACCTAAAAAAAAAGTAGAACCCCCCCCCCCTCTCAAAAAATAATAATGTTACTTTTTACCCCTCTGTCCATCCGTACATGCATTAGATTTTTTTAAGTAAAAAGTAGTTATGTCCCTTGGATTTTGAAAAAGTTATTTCCCTCTAATATTACAACGTCGTCTACATAAGCGCCTATAGTTCGTTCATCATGATATCATCCTCTCATTTGCATATTTATTTATTTTTAAGTTTATAATGAGTTAATATTTTATAATCTGTTAATAATTAAATAGATGCGTTTATTATTTTTTTAATAAATTCGTTGTTGTTGTTCCTATTTACTTCCTCTCACGAGAACAGAGTTAGGCACAATGTCAATATTTAACGTGGGGAGAATCCAGCTCCCCCAAAATGGGCACTCTGAATTGGAACAAAAATTTCAATTGCCTCGATCTAGAAGGATTTCTCTTTCACTGACAGAGAACATAAAAAACTAAGTGCAGATTCAGTACAGATACTACGTTTTGCTCCTAGCCAAAAGGCCAAAAAGTTAACATGTTGGTAGTGATGATGATGATGATAAATTAAAAATTTGTCATAGAAAAGACTCTAATCTTTCTAAATTACAAAGTATTTTTCTTCATTACGTATTTTTTCTTCATTACATATTTGGGCATCTTTTACGAGACTCAGCAGAGTAAAAACGCTAAAAAAACAAATATACAACAAATAAAAGTAACTGTAAGCTGTAAAAGTTAGTTTCAAACTTGCATGTGCTATTTGTTTGTATTTTAAACCCGTTTGAAGTGCTATTTATTAGAAATCAATAGTTTTGTTACCGTAACTTGGGAAAAAAAACATGGCCGATTGGGGGGGGGTTACTAACAAATGCACTAGGAGCGACCATATTGTTTTTGTGAAAACGGTGGGGAAAAAAAACAAGAATTTTTTTTTTTTTACATCTAATGAAAACCCATTTATAATAGGTAAAAATAAAAACAAATTACATAGGTAAGTAGAAAAATATCTATTCTCGTCGTAGGTCAACTTCACTTGTTGCAAATTTATGTTTTTAAACCCTTTCTCGTTCTTTTTTTGGACCCCATTCGCGCCTCTGCTGAGCGTCGTAACATATACCCACATATTTTTTCTTTCTTTTATAATAAAGGTGAAAAGTACAAAGTACCCATTTCGAATTAGTCAGTAATATAAAAGTGGAATATTTGACCAATCGATGTGTGGAACATCGATTGGTCAAATATTCCACTTATCTTATGTTTATTCATTTCATTATATAACCAGTTTTAATGGGGAATTCCTTTTTATTTTTATGCTGAAACAAAATAAAATTTATTGACGTTTAATATCTTAGAGACCATATCAATTAACATTTTTGTTGTTTTTCTTAAAAAACAAAATTTGATGCTGTTCAACACAGTATATTTCCCCCATATTGGAATATATCAAATAACACAACGACAATCATCATTTTTTAAAAATTCCTCTAAATTACCAAAATGTCAAATGAAAAATTACTTCTTTGGTTTCTGTAAAGAAGACTATAGCGTCAGTAATTGTTGCTCGGATGGCGAGTAGTTTTTGCTATTATTCAATAAATTTCAGTTTTCTATACAGTTATGTATTAACTCTTAAATGCTTTATTTTTTATATTGCTTTGACATCGAAGATACTGATTACTTATTTACCTATTTTGTGCTGATGTAACATCATACTAATACCTACTCACACTTGCCAACAGGCTCGTTGCATCTGTGAAACAAATTGTAGTTTGACACATTTTCATTGAATATTATATTAAATAGGCTTTTTGTTGGAATGGCTCATATTTGAAACAAAAAGCATTTAAGGTTTAAGCTGACTTTTTGTTAATGCTATTGTTGGTGCAGATAATATTTAGTCCACGGGGCTGGAAATAAGCAAAGAACATTACAGAGTGAAAAATAAGAATTCGAGGACCACCTAACATGGGTATCATGTTGGACAACCCATGACTAACGAGCCTTACGTCCAGAGAAAGCCGAAATTGTGCAACTAACTCATCCCCAAGTAAATCTTTGTTTATGATTTTACTAACAATGTAACCATATCTCATTGCTGCATTAGCAGCGAAATACAATGAACGTTTTTTATGTTTTTAATATTGGAAATTTATTTCTGACAGTATACAGTGCGTTATGTATTAAGCTGCTTTTTTGTTGATAACGCCCATGTAAGATGGTCCTTATTTTGAGGCATAGGTTTGAATGTTGTATGAATCTCATTTTTCACTTTGTGGTATTCGTTGCTTATTCTAAATAACTACTTGTTTAGCAATACTATCCGTGCAAACAATAGCATCAACAACAAAAAAATCTATTTAATACAGAACACACTCTATACTTACATTTATCTACATTAAGTTATTGTATTAGTGATAAGGTTCTTGACATTATTAGGTCTTTTATTTCTGATCGAAGCCTGCGAGTAACTCTGGATGGTGTCTCCTCATTCTCTTTTCCTATCAATGCTGATGATCCTCAAGACCCTATTCTAGGCCCAACACTGTTTCCTCTCTATATAAATAATCTTCCTCAGAATATTATTCAGAAGATTAACATCCATGCTGATGATACCACTCTCTATTCTGGTGTTGTTTCTAACCCATCGCCATCAGATGAGTTGAAATATGCAGCTGATCTAGAAGTTGATCTGGGTTCGGTTGTGGATTGGGGTACGAAATGACTTCTTTCGTTTAATCCTGTTAAGACTCAGCTTGTGTTCTTTCAATCATAGGTGTGTCCATTTTCTTCCTGAGATTATCATAAATGGCTCTGCTCTTGAGGAGAAATTGACTCTGAAACTTCTGGGTCTTTCTTTCACATCAAATTTTTTTTTTAGTTGTCATATTTGGACTGGTGAATCTCTGTCCCATTTGAGGGTTTTTGATAAGGTGCAGAAACGTATCTGTAATTTGATTGAACACACCCTTTCTTCTCTACGCCCTCTCTCTCAGAGACGTGATGTTGCTAGTCTCAGTTTTTTCTATAAATACTATTATGGCATGTGTTCTTCAGAATTGTCGGATCTATTCCCTGCTTCTTTTGTTTCAGCTCGTTTGACTTGTTGGTCTAGTGGTTTCCATAATGCACTGTTTTGATACCTCATTGTAATGCAGCTTCCTATTCCAGTAGCTTCTTTCCAAGAACTGCAGGCTTGTTTTTCTCTTATAGCCTTGGTCTTTTCAAGACTAAAACCAATAGGCATCTCCTGTCTTTGCGATAATCATCTTTTGTTCTTGTTAGCTCCTTACATCAAGTGGCTTCATGCCTTGTCTGAAGCGATTTCTATTTAAAATGAAAATAAAATAGTATAAGAATAACAGGAATTATGAATGTTAATAGAAATCTGGATTGTTTAAATACTAGTGGGACTCTGGGGAAATTTCATGGTGGTTTCTACATCAATCTGTATAATTTAGTGTTAATAATAATATTCCTTTCGAAATGATAAATATCTGTTAAGGTCAATACCATTAAGAAATAAATTACTCTTTCTTCTTCCGTAAAAATAATTGTCATTGTTAACTAAATATTCTTTAAATAAATAAATTGAATATGTCTTTTTTTTCATTTATTTAAAATGGTAGAAATTTACTTCGTTTTATAACAATAAATATTCTCTTCCTTTTAAAAATAACTGTCAGCTAAATATTTTCAAATCAATAAAACTAATGTCATGTATTTATTTAAATTTGTACTATTTTAATTGAAGGGACGACATAGTTTGATTTTGGAACAATTCATTTTTAAATGGGTAAAGTTAGAATTGTTTACCTTATCTACATTAAGTATTTGATTTATTGGTCAGATTAATCACCAATCGGACGATTACATTTTTTAAAATGTGTGTGAAAGGTGATAACCTATGTACGAACATGAAATGCCTTAGCGTATTATTATATAGATGCAATGAAACAGCCCAAGTGATAGGTGGCTTCTGTTTAAGATGCAAGTTACATTCCTACAGTCGATCCATTTCTTTCTAAGCCCTTCTTTTGTCTTTAGGTTGATTGATATGATTTCATTTCTTCCTTATACAAAATGAATTCTCAATAAATAAAATCGCGTTTTTCTTTAAGACTATGTGTATTTTCAGCATCTGCTAGCATTGAATAGAACAGGTTTAGCATAACACTAAATCTGACAAAAGTAAGAGTAAAGGGTTTGCAGAGGGGTAGCACCTTTCTGAGTTGGCCTTCAAGGATGTTCTCGACTGGTCTCCATGCATCCCAGCACTAGGCGATGCACAACAGATAGCCTATCCATAATTAATGAAAATCCGTGCATGGTGAGGAGCTACATCCTTCTCGAAGGTTACCCTGTTAATATACATGAGCATAGACAGAACACGGCGGATCTAGAGGAGTAAACTTTGACCACAAATTCAGCTATTCCACAGGTAGCAGTAGTTCCAGTTACACTCGTTGATAAACTCATAATCTGGTTCTGAGGACAACATGGCTTTGCAGATGATGTGACAGTTAGTGGAGTACCATGCAGGTTTGGCATGCTGCAGATACAATCAGACTTAAGAAAAAAAAATAGTTTCTCCACTCAAGACAAATCTGACGTTACACAAATGCTGTACCTTTTCAAATGTAAACCAAATACATATGAACTTGGTCCAATTTATTTATATTTTCCAATTTAAAAATCCAAAACTATTCATCGAATATATGCGCACCAGCTGAGAAATGATGCAGAGTTGACCAATGAGGAATTGAGAAAGATTATAGGCGTACATGAACATTGAAGATGACTAGTCAGTCATGTCCGAGTAAGCAAGTAATAACAAGTTTTATAAAGGAAACGAGAAAAGAAAAAATCACATCAAATATATATATTTTTTCATAGTGAGTTCACTTGCCATGTTATTTTAATAAAAGTTTTTAAAAAACAATGTTAACAATTAAGATCATTTCATTTTTAGACTATAAAAACTTAAAACAATTGTTTACAAATATAATTTTTGTAATGTGTTCTCTAATCCATGAGAAATTCAAACGATACTTTTTAAAGTAATATTTCATTATTCTAACTTTTATCTTAATCGTGTGTATCACCTGTTTAACAGTTGTTTCAATTATGCAGATTTTTTGTTAGTAAATAGAAAAGTTCAATATAAATATGTTTTCGTTGGTGCTTTTTAGTAATAGGCATCCAGAGATTTACAGTCATGATGTAAGCAGTTCCAACTACGAACAGAAAAGGCTGAATCAAGTTCCGATGCTTCTATACAATACAAACCTAACTAAACTGACTTTTACCGAACTAAAGCTAAAACTTAGGTTATAGTTAGGACTACTTTAGGGTTAGTCTAAAAAATTAATACATTCAGTTTGTTCGGTGAAGTTCGTTAACATTCACCAGTCTCGGAAGTCTTCTTTGAAACTCAGAATTAATGACATAAGTACTGAAATTTACTTGGATACCTATTCGTAAAAAGTACCTTTTAGTGTAATTTCACTTTAATAGACCTAATTCTAACATAGCCGCTGCAAATTAAGGAAATTACATATTAGCGGGACCCTATAGAAATTCCATGGTGCTTTCTACATCAATCTGTATAATTTACTGTTAATAATAATATTATTTTTGAAATACTAAATGTTTGTCAGGATCAATACTATTTAAAAGAAATTACTCTTTCTTCTACCATAAAAAATAATTGTCACAATTGTCATTGTCAGCTAAATATTCTTTAAATGAATAAAACGAATATGTCTCTTATGTATTTATTTATTGATTTAAGATTGTAGCAATTCTTTTTAAACATTAAATATTCTCTATCTTAGTGTTGTATTATTATATAGACTAGAGGGACACGTTGAAATTCGACAGTTGTATACTTGTAGAAGTTTGCGAAATATTTCAATTCTGTGGACGTCTGGCATGAACACAGACCCGACGATATTATTGTAGCATCTTTGTTCAAGCTGAAACATACTTCTCTACTAATTAGTCTGGTTAATGTAGTTCTAGAATATATTTGGTTATAGGGGTCTATCTCCAAAACCCTTGTAGAAGTTTGGGCATATTTCTATTCCATGGACACAGACCCCACGATATTATTGTACCAACAGAAAAGATAGTACACTTTGATCCTAGTTCGAAAGTCAAGAAAGTGCATATTAGTTCGAGTTTCATGTTCAATAAAACAGCGAGATGAAATTAAAAAAAAACTTTTCTGCATTGCCTCTTCGACGATCCATCTGTTAAATTTTTTTAATTGCCTTAGCATATTATTATATAGATTGTAGCATTTCAGTGTTAACACATCAGTGTGTTCTAATTATTTTTTGTTTTAAATGTTTCTAATGGTAGTTGAAAAAATAGCTAATGCAGGAGATATGTAAAAATGATGCTGATTTATGCTAACAAGAATTATTTTGATGAGAACGTTGAGGGAATAAATTGTGAAAAATGTGATAAAGGATACCTATGTCCAGAGTTTTGATCATTAACCTTAAGTCCAGGATAGTGATAAAGAAAAAAACATCCCCTTCATTGATCTCAATACTAAACATAAGTCCAGGATGTCAGTCACTAAACTTAACTCCAAAGGTTGTGGTCACTATCCCTAAGTCCTGGGTGGTGGTCAAGAAAAACGTGTCCTTCATTAATCCAACACTAACCCTATGTTTGAGGTGGAAGTCACTAACACTAATTCCGAATTGATGATTGAAGAAAAAACATGCCCTTAATTAACTTTAACCGTAAGTCTGGGGTGGCGGTCACTAACCCAAATCCGGGTGATTGTTGAGAGAAAAAAAATTTATCATGTTTTTCATTAAATAAAGTCTAATTGTAAGATTCAAAATATTTTCCGTTTTTCTTAAAATTCTGTGTGGTGTCTATGGTGGAGTTGAGACTATTAAATGCAATAGTTGCAGATGTTTCCTCAAACTATTTCAGTCCATTGTGTACTCGCATGTGAGTTCTCAAATTAGACTTATCGGAATATTTTCTCTCACAGACGTCACAACTGAATGGTTTTTCTCCCAGATGTTTCTTGAAATTTGAGTTATCTGAAAAGTTTGATCCACAAACCTCACAGTGATAGGGCTTTTCTCCCGTGTGCATTCGCATATGTCTTCTCCAAGCTGTATTTTGTGAAAAGTTTTTCCCACAGATCTTGCATGTATATTGTTGATTTGTAGAGTGTGACCTTTTATGAACTATCCACGTCGCCTTCTTTTTTAAACTAAATTCACATATGTCACAATGATAGATTGTTTCACCAACATGTTTCTGCATGTGCCTATTAAGGGAATGTTTTCAGAAAATTTCGATCCACAAATTTCACAGATGAATCTTTTTGCTTTTGTGTATAGACGCAAATGTTTTTTGTAATTAGAGTTATCTGAAAATTTTGATCCACAAACTCCACAGCTGAATGCTTTTTCTCCTGTGTGTACTCGTAGATGTTTTTTGTCATTAGAGTTATCTGAAAATTTTGATCTGCAGACATCACAGTGATAGGGTTTTTGCCCTGTGTGTATTCGCACATGTCTTCTCCAAGCTGTATTTTGAGAAAATCTTTTCATACAGATCTCACAAGTGTAGGATCGATTTGAAGAGTGAGTACGTTTATCCATGTGGCATTAGTTTTAAATCAAGATCCACAAATATCACAGTGGTAGGGTGTTTCACTTTTAAAAAAAAATTTTCTTATCCTTTTGTTCTTGCTGGAGATGGGGCATCCTACCAGATGCCAGACATTCATCGGCTATTTCAGACACTCCAGCCGAGAGATCTTTTTAAGATTCTAACTGTCCCTTTAAGTGCAATTGTTTGTATCCCTCTTGCAATCGGTTCACCCGGTATATTCGCCAAATAGTTTTTGAAATTCTTTTTCATTTGCCATACATTGAGTGCAGTTGTTTGGATTTCTCTTGCACTTGGTTCACCAGGTATACTTGCCAAATACTTTTTCAAGTTCTTCATGAGTCCAGTGGTTCCTATGATAACTGGAATGATGGAGATCTCTTTGAGGTTCCAGTTTCTTTTCATATCATACATTAGACCTTGATATTTTGTTATTATCTCTCTTTCAGCTCTATTTAGGCCCCCATCATTAGGGACACTTGCCTCAACCAAAGTTGCCACTCTCTCTCTCTCTCTTGTTCCATATGACAATGTCAGGTTTGACAGCTGCGTTTTCCAGATAGGTAGCTGTGGGGATTTCATGGTCATAATGGATGGTGTGTCTCATTCCCCACTATTCTCTCAGGTAGATGTTACCAGGGCCTGCTGCTACACCTGATATTCAGTTTCTTACAGATGGTCCAGTGGAGGTACCTGCACACTCCATTATGTCGTGCTGTATAGGAGCCATCTGCCAACATAATTTTGCAACTCGATATCAGGTGGCTCACAGTGTGGCAAAGCCTGCACTTGTTGTCCTGACTGAGACCAGCCATCTTTTTAAACACATTTGTCATCAGGCCCTGGTCTTAGCAATCAGTGACAGGGCAGAACATAATTCTTATGTTTTCGCAACACAATTTCTTTTAAAACAAAATGAAAACAATTTTTTTTATTTATTTCACATTTCAATGGTTCTTGGTAAAAATGGCACTGATAAATATGGCATAGGTGAATAAATAGGAAAAAATGGCACAAAGCGAGAAAAGTTCGGTAATGGAAAATTAAGACCGTTTTGGAGGGATAGGGCTAAGCGCTATTCTTTCTAGCTTAAGATAGGGGCTAAGTCCCCCTCCCCCTCCACAAGATTTTTGGAGGGGAGGAGGAGCTCCCTCTCCCATATTAAAAAATATATATTTTAAAATTCTATTCTGTTGTTTTCAAGCAAATAAAATCGAATTTTCTAAAAAAATTTTCATTTTCCACCCCTATATATAGGAGCTAAGCGCCCCCCTCCTCATGTTTTAAAATAAATATTTTTAAATAAGTATTTACTCACTCGGTAAAAATTGTAAATAAGAAAAAACAACAACTAATGACTTATACCAAACACAGTACAGATTATGGTTAGTGGTGGAGTTAAAGGATTGTTAGCGGGGCCGTTTCCACTCAGACTTATAGTTAGTGGTAGGGGGTGTTGCCATTATTTTTATATAACTTAATAGGGGAGGGACGTTCGCCATGATACCATCCTATCAGTCATTGTCCCCTCAGTTGTGGGTCAGTGTAGTATATGTTTGTTCACAAGTATATATTCCCAGGCTAGCAAAGATATGTGACCAGAAAGAGCATATATTTGCTAGTAATATTATAACATCTAAAGAGAAAATATGTGTTATTTAATACCGGCCTATTCAAACACGTAAATACAGACTGACACAATTAATGGATTTGTTGATAAATCCAACTATGTTTAGTTAAAATTAAACGAAATCTATGTCAGACGTGTTAATTTATTTCCGTTATGAATGTGGAAGGGTCTTTGTTGTCTTGTCGTTCAATGAAATGCTCGGAAAATTCACCTATGCATTTGAAACACACATAGTTATGACTAGTTTTTGCTGTGACGATATCCTTAGCTAAGAGATAGCCTAGGAATTGTTTTTTTCTGATGATTCAGATGACCCCACATGTAAAATTATGGGAGTTAAGCTGTGCTCAAAAAGGTTCCTCGGTCCAATGACCTTGCTCGGTCTTCTAGAAAGAAACTCAACAGGGGATTAGTGACGGGGGCAGCTGACAATCCGTTCGTTGAGCGGTTTGGGTGGTCAGAGGAGGAGATCCGCTCCGAATGGAGTTTGGAGTCAGGTACGAGTCATATCAACAACTTTGAATTCTCTCTGACCTGGCGATTGGCCTGGAACGCGCTACCCCTCAATGCCATATAACACAGTTCTGGAATGAAGGATTCACAGGAGTATCCCCGCTGCGACCGTACGAAGAAGAAACACCTGATCACGTTTTCTTCCAAAGCCGCAAACTCTGGCATTTTTGGGAGTATGTCAACGAGGTGACGGCTCGTATCAATCCCGAGTATCCTCTACATAATCGACAATGTTAGGCCGACGTGGGATAGGGAGAGACGAATGGTGTCTCTCATAATCCTGGCCGTAGTGCGAATGGTGGTGTGGATGTCGCATCTGAGAGATGACCAAGGGGTTGAATTTTATACTGATCAGGATCTGATCACTTTCTTCAAGCACCAGATGTGATAGAAAAAGATGTCAAGTACGTGTTTCATGTCGGACCCCATCCTTTGGGTAAGTTTAGCCTCTTAGCTAGCATAGTGAATGAGTCAGCAAGATTACTACATATTACATTGATTTTCAAATCACTACATAATAACGTTGAATTTAGGAAAACCGGCCTAGTTGACTCGCTTAGAATGTTTAGCTGCTTTATCTCCAAAACTCTTGTAAAAGTTTGTGACATAATATTATACAATCTTTGTTCAAACTCAACCATAGTTATGATTATTCATAAATGTCACTGTATTGCTTGGACATCAACCATTGATTTTCCCAAACAATGGCTGTTTGATGCAGCTGACATTTTGAAGTGCAGCAATGTCGACTCTGCTCGTTTCTCTCAGAAGGAAATAGGAAGTCTGGCTTTCAATTGTGGGGATTTCCAGCTCCAACAAAAGGGACTATCCTTGCCACACTTCTGATGTGAAGCAAAAAGAGTAGACAACGATATTGTTATGTAATAAAATATACCCTTTTTATTGTGGAAATAGATTAAAGACAGACATTAAATAGTAAAATTTACAAAATGTAAGGCGCTATGCTCCATCACAGATTCCCTTGCAGGTTGATGAGTTGGGAGAGCCAACCACAGAATGCCCGATTCGTACCACTGCTGAATTCAAACTGTTTCCATAGCAGGAAAAATCTTGCGAGGGTGTGATTCAAAACTAGTCCAACAACTGTATTCATACACCAAGACATTCTATTGATCGAATAGCCAATTACCTAGCACTTGCTTGTCTGTTTATATCAACAGAAAATAGTACATCAAAACATGTGACTGCTACAAGATAAACCAAACAATGTTTCTGTCACAAGTGACAGTGGACATCCTTTGAAAGGGGATCTGCACAACAATGATACTAGTCTTCCTACAGATTTAACAATTGTCATCAGCAGAAACAAAATAAAGCGATTCTTAAATGGTGAGAAAGTGATTATGATTGTAAATGTATATGGGTGTATATGTGTATATATGTGTGTGTGGATTTGGGTTTGTGTGCATTCATTGGTTGCGTGTTCATATCATGTCAGGGTCACCATTTTATTGTGAGTTGTTGGTGTGAGTTGAAGAGCCGCTGGCCGAAGACAGGAGATAGTTATTTTGGAGAGGGGTTCGAAAGGTATAATCTATCTATCTATCTATCTATCTATCTATCTATCTATCTATCTATCTATCTATCTATCTATCTATCTATCTATCTGGCTGAACTGGCTTGAAATGAAGGAGAAGAGAGTCATCAGAGTTACATATAAAATTACCAACATGTTCACTTTATTTAACGTTTCATTAAAACAGGAACACAAGAATGTAAGACAAGTTGGCTCGGCAGGCTGGATTTAGCTAAAGACAGAAGATTGCATTCTGGAGTTTCATCTCATCTTTCTATTTCCTGGCAAGGAATGAGAACATGTTTTTAGCCTTTCGTCTCCGCAGCATCTGTTCAGGAACTGAATTATGTTTTCATGTCAACAAGGTGGGTGGAAATGGAAAGTGCACGCAGAAAGGTTCGAATTGCCTGGTGTATTTCTGTGCAAGTTTTAAAATGCCTGTTTTTGTCAACCGAACTACAACTAATCATTACGAAAGAGATTGTGTGTAAACACACAAAAAATTAGACCTCAGTCATGTAACTGCGACAAATTAATTGATGTAATGAACGTTGTGTATCTGAATCGACTTTTGATTGCAGTTGGTAAATTATACTCGATCTGAGAGGACAGTGAGAACCTGTGTTTGTGTGCATTCATTACACAAGCCGTGATCGTCTTCTGATTGTCTTGATTTCAACACTGGCCTTAGTATCATTCATGTGGTCTTGGTCAGTGTTGCAACAAAGTGTTTTCTGTTCCAAATAAGATTACAACTCCAACGTTTTAAACAAATAAGAATATTTAATTTTGTGAAATTTTACTTATATTTGGTTTCTCTACCGAACAACAGTCACTTTAAACTCAACACAAATAGTCTATTAGCTTGAGACCCAAAGACCCATCTGTCTCTGAGACCCAGAGAAACGCAACTGACCTCATCTGGCCGCTCTGCTGAAATATATATAGATACTGGTCTCATTTAGGGTCGACCAGACAGTCACCTCACAGAATAACAGTCACAGTCACAAAAAAAACCCAGATCAGTCCGCTTGAATTCCTGCCTGTACCCAGAGCTCGTTTTCATCCGAACAGTCCTTCAGCTTAGGGCCCAGATGTCCATCTCTGTCTCTCAGACCAGCAGAAATAAAGCTTATCTCGTTTGCTCGTTTTGCTGGAATATATCTTTATATATATGTATATATATATATATATATATATATATATATATATATATATGAGAGAGAGATAGAAGAAAAAAGAGTGATAAATATGCGACGATTGCCCAAATTTATTTCAAATTTCAATTGTTCAATGCAAGGTGTATTCAGTAATAAACTAGTGTTTATTATTCTTTCCTTAAGCCAAGGCTTTTCAAAGATCGAGATCTTATCATCAGAGGAGAAATACAGATAGATAAGTTGGCTTTCGAAAAAACCAAAGTTCAAATATTTGAAAAATATTATTAAAAAACGCAGTGAAAGAAAAGAAAAGTTCCGTAAAAAAGATATGTGGCTTGTCCGGGTGGTAAATTTCCGTTGAAAAGAAGTCCGATGAATTGTAGAACGCGAAAAAATCTTTGCGTAGGAGCAGTGTGGAGAAAGTGTTCAAATATAAGTAAATCCAAACGCACTTAAAAGGAATTGAAAAGAGAAAAGCTGGCCATTATTGATAAACTTCCTGGAAGTTTATCAATAATGGCCAGCTTTTACAAGGGAGCATCAAGTACCAATTTTTAAGTCTTTTGTATGACTCAACTAAGGATTGAACTCTTCTCTCCCAGCCCATTAGCGAACACTCTTACAATTATGCTAAATGAGCTGGTTTAAAACAAGTACCAATATTTCATTTTGTGAAATTACAATGATACTTGGTTTCTCTACTGAACGATAGGCTTGCAGTCACTTCTAACCAAACACAAAACAACAGACTGAAACAAACAACTCATCTCCAACCGAATACAAACAGTACTTCAGCTTAAGATCTGTAGCAGTTACATGATTGATATCTATCTAATGTTGTACTAATATTTAATCTCTTGCACATGCACATGCATAGCGATGTCGTGGGTGCTTGGAACACAGTGCACATGTGTGTCTTTCAGTCCTTTCCGCTCAGCTCTATTTAGCACACAAATATGAACAGTTCCAATGAGATGTCGACCTGAAAAGACGTCAAATTCCTCGCTCGCCTCTCGTCAAGGCTTTGGCCAGAAGCGAGACCAAAGACCTGAACTCAATTCTTTTTCTTTAATACATGCCGGCCGAACCAACTTGTCTTGCAGTCTTATATTCTTGTGTGACTAACTCCATATGTTTCCTATTCTGTCTTGATGAAACTGTTAAATAAAGTTGATTTAATTCTAGAGAAGATGTTTACCTTTTTAATTGGAACTCTAGTGTGACCCTTTTTTTTCTTCAGCTAAAACAAGCCCAATCAGATGAATATAGACGCTATAACAAAATGGCTATCTCCAACAAGCATCTTATCACACCAACCTCTACACTTACTCCATCCACTCTCTAATCCTTGCAACCAAACTAGCACCTGCACCTCCCTGTACTCAAATGGTATCACCAATGTAAAAAAGCTTCTGAAAAAAGTCAATAACCTCACCATCTAAATATACTTTCTCTACATCTAAATTCTCATTCATCTCCATTGTCTTACACTTCTTGCAATCATCATCTCTCAATCTACCAGTAATTTCACTGCACTTTTGATATATATTAATTATCCTACGTATCCTTCAAACAAATTTGGGTACCTATGGTACGTTTTTACTACTGCATCGTCTGAATGGATTATTTACTCAAAAATTGGTTGTTTACTGATATGTCCATGTTACGCATATCCTCAACCTCCACTGGTCAGGTTTCACTTCCATACATCATCACACTTTGTACACATGCCTGATAAACTCTTCCCATGATCGACAGTGGTAACACTCTGCTGGTTAGTAATGGCAGAGGTTCCCTGAACTTACTCCATCCACTCCTAACTCTTGCAATCACATTAGCACCTGCTCCACTCTGTTCTCCAATAGTATCACCAAGGTTGAAGGACCCTTAGGCATTGTTGCAGAAATGTTGAAGGCTGCAGGTGAAGCAAGTATTAAGATGATTGCAAACTTGAAAAATCAAATCATAAAAGATGAGATTATCCTGAAAGACTGACAACTCAGTACAATTGTGAATTGTTATCAGGGTAAAGGGGAAGCACTTGATAGAGGTAGTTGCGGAGGCTTAAAATTGATGGATCAGATCTTGAAAGTGATTGAGAGAATAATTCAGCAGCCTAGATGAAATGCCATTTGGGTTTTATGGCTGGCCAAATTATCACTGGTGCTATATTTATCCTGAGACAAATGCAAGAGAAGTACCTTAATAATAATAAGAACCTGTATTTTGCTGATGGATTAAGTCTTTCAAGTGATTGAGAGCTAGAAAACTTTTCAAATATGCAAATCAATCAAGACACAGTAAGTAAAATGTACTAATACCTCGTGAGAGATTACATGACACAAAATTAAAATCAGATTTGCATATTTTGGAATTTTGAAATGAGGATTGATAATTTCAATTATTTGGATTATTCAAACAACTGTACTCATCTTGGATGTTATTCTCACAATGTTTCGGCTGATGGAACCTCCGACCATCTTCAGGTGCGTCTTGTCTAACTTAGAAATCTGTATGGAATTTCCATTGCACCACGGTCTGCAGTGAATAAAAGTGCTAAGTAAAACTCAGTTCTAAGTTAAAGTCTTCTTGAGGTTGGAAGTTCAATCCTTAGTGCGGGTGATACTAAGAATACAATCATGAATCACTTAAGATTTCCAATGGCTGATGAAACGAGAGTAAGCTACCCCCATGGAGTAAATAAAGCAGCACACAACGTCGATGCTCATAGCAATCAGTTTGAAACTTTCATAATTACTACTAACCTTGACACACAAGGCAAAAAAGAGAAAATACATCTCACTATTGAATTTATTTTGGTTATTATTTCAAGCTATTTTCTGTTGTCAGCAAAACTAACCATATTTTTGTATAGATCACTTTGTTATTCTTTTTGGTAATTGCATTAAAGAGTTTGAAAATATAATGCAAATCCGATTTTACCAAGGAATTCAATACAATCAATTTCGAAAAATAGTTTTGTATTCGTCCTTTATTTTTTTAAGCTCAAAAGTTGTAACTGCTGCTAAGATTGAAGAGAGAAGCGATATAAGCTTTTAAAGAAAGGATAAAGATAAAAAGGAAAGTTGCTGCTCGTAAAAAAAGTAAAATGGTCAACTAGAGTCGAGGGCAACCTGAATACTTCCTTCTCATTGGCTACTACACCGATGTGTAGGGGAGGGCACAACACTTTTTCCAGAATTTATAGGAGCTAATCTTCGCATGGACTGTCAGACCAATTCCTATAATAGTTTGTAACAAATGGTTGTCAAACAAAAGGAAAACACTCATGCTATCTGAAGATAATGGCTTCCTGACTTAAAATAAACCAAACATTGATGTTATTGTTTTTTGTCCTTTCCCTTTGCCAAACTCAATCATGTTCTGCAAAGCTACAAACAAAAATAACATTCTTCTACAAAACAACCAAACCATGAATAAATATTTGAAGATATAAAAAACTTGAAGCATAAAAACTTTTACCAAAATGACTGGATTCAGAATTCAATAACCTGAAAAGGGTTGATATGCCGTAAAACAAAACAACCAAACCAAACCAAAAAGAAAACAAAGCCCTTTTATAAATAGCAAATAATATATTTATTTGAGTGACTGTTAGGGCAACCTAGCAAAACAAAATCGAGTTATTTTCCTTGGATAAAAAGTAAGACTTATCGCCCTTGTGTTAGAGGGTCGTCACAGAAAAGTGAAAAGTAAACAGAACGGTCTCACAATCAAACAAACATCTGGCATTCAGCGGTTTTTCTACATTTTAAATTAATCAATGTGTTTGTAAAATAAATCTGTTAAAGGTTCTACTTCGTACTTCCTTCATTTTTCTGATTTGTAATTGAACCGAAACGTATAAACATTAAGACGTAACATTTTGGCGACGGGAATATATTTTTTTTAAAGAATCATGGTAACGCAAATTTACACTTTCAAAGATTGATTGCACCATACAGAAATTAATGCAACAACAATTACGTTTGATAGAATTATTTTCAGAGAGATTCTCAACACTTGCACCATCGCTGTCAGAAACAAAGCTTACGACATCGGCAGAATCGGTTGCACAATCAATCACGGAATTTCATTACAACCCAACGGCTAAATCGACGTCCTGTCTGTACGTGGTTTTCATGCTTTGAGGACCTCCTCCGTGTGGAATTCAAGGAACAAGCAGATGACTGGAAAGTCAGACTTTTGCTACGGAAGCTTGGGACGTCGGAACACGATTGGTATGCAAACAACATACTGCCTAAATACCCACGTGACTACAACTTCGAAGACACGCTGGAGACTCTGAGGCAGATTTTCGGTGAGCAGATTTCGTTATTTAATAAGCGTTTTAATTGTCTCAGCATAATGAAGTCTGATTCGACTGATTTCTCCCCTTATGCTGGCATTGTAAACAGAGAATATGAACGTTTTAAAATATTTTCTATCACGGACGCTCAATTCAAATGTTTAATTTTTGTAGGTGGTTTGAGATCAGTGTGAGAGGCAGACATTCGCACACGGATTTTGTCAAAAATAGAGCAAAATCCAGAAATTACATTGCAACAAGTCGCCGTGGAATGCCAGCGTCTTATGAATCTAAAGCATGATTCAACTATGGTGCAACAAACAACAGGATCCATGATTAACACAGTCCAAACACAACGTCGGCCCACCTCATCAACTTCAACATGTCAAGCCCCCAACCGCTTGCTGGAACTGTGACAGCTGGCATTTTCAAGACACACCGCTGTCGCAACTACAATCGACTGGGACAAAAACCAACCCATAATAGACAAACCTCACATAACAGGCACCAACAACATCACAAAACAAACACAAACAATCTAGTAGCAACTTTTCTTTCAAACCAAAAATCAAAACGAAAATATGTTGCAGTACAATTGAATGGCCATCCTGTTCAGCTGCAGGTGGATACTCCTTCCAATATCACACTTGTATACCAAAAACCATGGGAAACCATAGGCCAGCCTTCGTTGACACCAGGTAGCACAATGTGCTTCCGGTGACTGTGTTCACACCACGGGTCAATTACCTGCTACCATTAAAATGAAGTTCAAAATGGTGTCGGGTACAGTATACATAGCAAACTCATGTCATAATTTGCTAGGACTTGACTTTATCGAGTTACTAGGTCTTCTCGACATTCCACTCAACCGGATATGTGAGACGGTATCCAGATCGTCACCTCAGAACAGCATTATCGACCAGACCAAAGACATCATGAAACAATTTTCTCTAGTCTTCACAAACACCTTGAGGCGCTGCACTCAGGCAGAGGTCACACTGTCCTTTAAACCTTTTCTAAGCCTGTTTTCCGACCCAAACACCCAGTACCATATGCTGCATTGCCACTGGCGGACCAGGAACTTAAGCGACTTGAGGAAATGAAGGTCATCATACCGGTGACATATTCACGGTGGGCAGTACCCATTGTGGTAGTAAAGAAATACGATGGTTCAGTTCGGTTGTGTGCTGATTTCTCAACTGGCCTCAACGCAACAGTAGAGGATCACCAATACTCATTGCCAATCCCAGATGATCTCTTCACCATACTTAATGGTGGCACCTGCTTTGCAAAATTGGACCTCATAGAGGCTATCTGCAAGTCGAAGTGGCAGAAACCTCCAGGGAGCTGCTTACTATTAACACACACCATGGATTATTCCAATTCACTCATTTACCTTTTGGGTTAAAAACAGCCCCTGCAATATTTCAACAGATCATGGACACAATGCTCACTGGCATGGAAGGTGCAGCTGCATATTTAGATGACATCATTGTTGTTGGGCAATCCAACCAGCAGTTGACAAAACGGATCAGCAAGGTCCTAATCCGCATCTAAGACTTTGGTTTTCAGCTCCGGCCTGAAAAGTGCCATTGTTATTTACCCTCCATAAAATACTTGGGATTTATCTTTGATCGTCAAGGTTGTCGTCCAGATCCTACTAATGTGGCAGCCATTCAACACATGCCACTCCCATCGGACGTTAGCAGTCTACGCGCATTTCTGGGAATGGCGAGTCTACGCACATTTCTGGGAATGGCAAGTCTACGCGCATTTCTGGGAATGGTGGTTTCTTGCCTTCACTCCATCAAATCAAATCACCACTCAACAAACTGTTAACAAAAGACAGAAATTGGTCCTGGCCTGTGAACTATCAGAAATCATTTGACAAAATCAAAGCACTTATTAACTCTGACCTACTGCTCACACATTTTGATCCAAATAAGAAAATAGTCGTGGCAGGGGAGCAGTGATCTCGCATATATTCACAGATGGAATTCTATCATGCATGCAGCCAAATCCCTGACACCTGCTGAACACAATTACAGTCAAGTGGAAAAAGAAGCACTGGCACTGATTTTTGCTGTAAAGAAATTCCATAAGATGTTGTTCGGGCATCACTTTACACCTCTGACAGACCACACGCCACTACTTTCAATATTTGGCTCAAAAAAGGGTATTCCAGTATATTCAGCCAGCCGATCACAACAGTGGGCAATCATTCTACTAGGGTCTGATTTCGATATACAGTATTGCCAAACAACAGAATTCAGCCAAGCTGATGCCTTGTCATAACTCATCAGTGCACTATCAGTTCCAGACAATGACACTGTCATCACTGTCATCAGCATCGAGGACGATTTTCAACGCACGCTCACAGATTGTATCCGGACAATTCCAGTGACAAGGATTGATATAAAGTGAGAAACACAAGATCCAATGATACAAAAAGTGTGCAGATTTCTTCAACATTCATGGCCTCCTAACCTTATGGGAGACCTCCAACAGTTTAAACGCCGCAGTAGCTCTCTTTCTGTCATTGATGGTTGTTTGATGTTTGCAGATCGTGTTGCTATTCCCACTAAACTCAGACAAGCAGTCCTTAAGCAACTATATTCGGGACATCTAGACATTAATCGAATGAAATCACTAGCCCGCAGTGTGGGCTATTGGCCTAACATTTACACAGACATTGAGCGTACTGTCATACGTTGTATCCAGTGTATAAAAGTGCAGAAGAATCCACCTCAGATTGTTGATTCTCGACTATGGTTCAGAATACATGTAGACTTTGATGGCCCTATCAATGGCCTTAGTTTTCTGGTGGTTGTGGATGCCCATTCCAAATGGACAGAAGTTTTTTGAGTGCAACAGACTGACACTCAATCTACGGTAACAGTACTCAGGCGACTATTTAGTCACCCTATAAATCACTTTAAATTTTTGGATAGTTTTTTCTTCCGTGTCCATATATTGTTTTTTTCGTAAAGCACGCTTAAAGGTGTCAACAAATTTTTCAGCTTGACCGTTCGATCTAGGATGATATACTTTCGTACGTGTCTGCCATATCACACTTCTCATCAATGCTAGTAAGCGATAAAAGACAAAACGTCTTTGCTTATCATTTGTTGGCGCCCAATTGTTGCATACATTAATAGGTTCCAGGTCAAAAGACGTTACGTTCAATATACGAACCATGAGACCTGCAACCAACTTAATCAGCGGCACAACGATGCAGCAATAAAAAAGGCATGACTAACAGTCTCGATTTCGTCACAACAAACAAAATAGGAGAGCTCCTAAAGCCAGCTGAATTAAGCTTCTTGCCGACCCAGAGTGCATTTCTAATAATCAGCCAGGCCAGATATGCTTCATCATTTTCGAAGCACTTTAGCCCAGGCGTCCAAGGCCAGATTGAGTATAGCTCCCCACTCGACAAACTGAACCCTTTAATCTTGTCATCTCGAACAGATCCCCTCACCATAACCCGATATAATGCCTTTCGGGACAACCGCTGGGTGTCAGAGAAGCTTTCTTTTACCCATAAGAGGAACTTCAAGGCCCGTCGACACTCGCGATAAAAGGAGCACTCGCCTCAGAGCAACCTATGTGCCTCCCCTTCATCCAAGTGCATACTTTTCAAAGCCGAATAGACTTCCTTCCAGAAGCCACCGTTTCCCTCAACTGGTGTACACATTCGATCCAGGTAGTATAGCCAAAGCATATGTTGAACCTCAACGCTTGGCATACCCAGACCGCTCTTAGAAGGATGTAGATAACAGATCTTATGACAAACCTTAGGGGATCTATTAAGCCATAAAAACTTAAAAAGAGCCACCTGCAATTCAAGCAGTGTATCCGACAGGAGTGGAAGCACTGATAGACGATATAAGATGATCGGGTAGAGGTGTGAAATACATACTTCTGATCTTCCCTTTAATGAAAGATTTCTACGGATCCACAAACCAGCTGCAGACCGAATTGCTTTCAATACTTCCGACTAATTTGTCCCCAGCTGGAGATCAGGACCAAACCAAAAGCTGGGTAGCTTGCAAGGCCCGTCAGTCCAGCTGAAAGGTCTCTGTAGGGATACACCCATCCAGGCACTGATGCGCAAGTCCACAGACTTGTCGCAGTTAATTTTGGCCCCTGTTACCGTTTCATACATTCTGATTTCTCTGTCGACGACACCAATCTCGGCACTGCTCATTACAAGCACTGTTACGTCGTCGGCATAGGCAGAGTACTTCAATGTGGTGCAAGCACCTGGCAAAGTGACCCCGCGTAAAACCGGGTTCACCCTGAGCACATAGAGCATTGGTGAAAGCGGATAACCCTGACAAAGAGATCTGGATAATTTGAAGGACTCTGACCTCAAACCATTCACTTCCATCAGCGCTCCTGGGTATGCATAAAGGAGACGAATCCAGGAGCGAAACTGCGGGCCAAAACCGTTTGATGATAAAACAGCCTCCAAGTACCGATGGTCCACCCTATCAAATGCTTTGGACTGATCTAAATTGATCAACGCGGCTTCTGTGTCTACTTTCTCAACGATTAAGCGTATCGTGTGCAAATTATCTTGAATGGTCCTACCCGTCACAGGCGATTTGCTAAAATCTTGGAAAAAATTTTTAACTCTGTGTTTAGCATAGTTATGGGCCGAAAATTATTTATCCCATCCCCACCATCTTTGCTATTGCGTAAAAATTTCACAATCTCCTTGGTAAAGTACTCAGGTATTGACCCGTTCCTAAACCAAGTGTAAAATAAAACTGTCAGGAAGGGTACAAAAATGTGCGACAACATCAAATACAGTTCGTAGGGTAAACCAGGAGATCTATTCAGGCCGACTCCCTTTAGGGCTTCCATGACTTCATCCTCTATCATGCAACCTTCGCACCTAGCCGCTTCGGTCGACCCGAGGCGAGAAAAGTCAGCTAAATAGGGGTCGAAATGCGCTAAAGACAAATCGGCCTCCCTGGTGAAAAGATCCTGAAATTGAAACCGGAACGCCTCCAAAATACCGTCATTTGTAGTTACGGTACGTCCGGTACGTGCGATATGTCGATCGGTAGCGCATTAACGTTCCTCTGCACGCAATTCAGTGGCCATGTTTGTCGCCTCTTGAGGCATTCTCTTTAACCTAGCCCTAATTAAAGAAGCTTCATTCTCCTTTATAGTCAAAGAGGCGAGCTTCGCCTTAATTATAGTAACATTAGTACTATCCCCCGTCATCACCGCCCGATCTAATTTAGATTCTAGTGTCGCTTTTGCTGCCCTAGATTCTAGGTTGAGTCGGCGGCTAAAGTCAGCAGAAAAGGACCTAATGGTTTTCTTAAATTTCACCCACAACTTATTCCCAATTATAGCCCCCGTCATTACCCGCTAATATGTTAGTACTAGCTGTTCCTGGTAACTCTTCACATCTAACAACGAAGTGTTGAGTTTCCAGTACCCAGCCAATCTAGGTTTACGGCTATCTAAGTTTACACGGACAAGTCTATGATCCGAGTAAACTATATTATGAAAACTTTGACATTCTAATAATCCTACGTCGACTCTTCTAATTAAGAACCAGTCAATATAACTCAAAACTTGTACTGCACCGGAGTCGCATCTAGCTGTCCAAGTCCATACTATATCACAAGGCTTTACATTTCGGATTTTTCGATAAGATCAAACTTATCGACAAAGTCCCGAAATGTTTTAGCATCGTAATCTCTATTAGTACCCCTAGAAGGAATCCCCGTGCGATCTAAATCGTGATCCAGGACTGTGTTCCAGTCTCCCGCTAAGATAACTGAACGAGGTGTGTTCATGAACTGCTCGAATCATCGAAAAAAGAAAACCCGCTCAGCCTGGCAGTTGGGCGCATAAACCCCAATCAATCAAAACGCTTTATCTTTTATGATAACATCCAGAACGCAAAGCCTTCCTTCCGAATCCATGAAACAAGGGTCACACGACGCATCTAAAGTTCGCTTCACTAGCCAGGAAACCCTGCTCGAGTTAGAATTGAAGTACGCTGAATAGACATGAAAATCCCTAGACAACACACTTAAATAATCACCTTGATTTAAGTGAGTTTCCTGAACACAGCATACATCCACTCCAAGGCTTTGAAGGTCCAGGCATAATCGCAATTTCCGAGAATCAACCCTCAAACCTCGGACATTCACGCTTGCTAGAAAGAGTGCTATTGTAGTGTCTTAGGGTTGAGTTTCTTCAATGAACATTTATGGGGTCAAGATGCCGATGGCCTTTCCTATAGAGTAAGTGCCTATTGCAATGTTGATGAGGCCATCAAGGGACAAGCCGCCGACATCAAGGGCAAAGATTAATTTCACTGCCCTATACAGAGAGGCGTGCAAAATTATGGGGACCCTCCCAAGACATGATTTTCTTAAAATCCTTAAATTGGGATTTTTGTAAATAGCTAGCTGTGGCAATATATCAAATGTGATGTTGGCTTCCTCGATCATTCTCCAGACCGATTTTGCCTCTTCTCGAGGCCGTACGACAGTAATCTGGGGGCATCAGGGAAGTTGTAAGGGTCTTGGATTGATTTGCCCCCATTTCTGTGAAAGCAAGCATCTTTTTCAAATCGGTGTGGTGATATCTTTTCGCTCTGGTGATGACTTCCGTCGATATCTTGCATATGTCTTCACCAGGGTAAAATAGCTGTCATTTCCTCCCCTTTCCTTTAACGAGGGCAATTGTAGGTTCACAAATTTGGGGCGGTAGAGGGGGGGTTAGATCGGTTTTAATTGGGGAGTGAGGGGAGTAGGCCTTAGAGCATGTTTGAGAAACGAGGATGGGGAGGAAGCAGGCGGTGTATATTTTGGGGTGTTTTGTGGTGAGACGAATGGGGAGGGTCTTGGGGTGTTAACCTTGGCCTTTTTAGGGGTTCGGTATCTTGTGGGATGAGTTTGCTTTTGTGGGTGGGGAAACAGGTAATGTTGTAGGTTTGTATTTGGGGTCAGACTTCGGTGCCACTTTGCTGGACTGTGTCTTGGGGGAGAGTTCGGGCTGGCTTGGATCTCTGTTCTTAAACGTTTGTTCAGCTGTACGGCATTTACATATGATTCTCGCTCTGGATCCTTTGACATCTTGTATTCCTCTTCTTCTTTCCTCATTTGATCTAGGGCGAGTCTTCCAGGTGTTTTCTTCCCTTGTACTAACGTCCCCCCCCCTTTTCCTCTGGTTGTGCTAATTCAGGGAATTCTTTCTCAATGATCTTTTCAGTGTCTTTTATAGGTGATTTCAAGGGATATCCAATTTTAGGGGCCAGATGTTCCCCTACTTTATTTTTGGGGTTGTTGATCGTTTTCTTTCTTTCCGAGCAGTCGAATGTGAGGTGTCCAATTGTATTACAAGTCCAGCAGGCAGGTCTTCTGCCTGCGACTATCATGGGTAACTTTTCATCTCCTATTTCGAGGTAGTATGGAATTTCGGTGAAAGCCTTGCTATCAAGTAGTATGTCGTAGTTCCATATTGAGAGGTACTGGTCGCAAGACACAGACATTAATTCTCCGAATTTTTTAAGAAATGCACCAATGTGTGCGCCTTCGATATAGAAGGGAACATGAAACACCGATATTGTCATTCTTCATCTTCCTAAGTGTTCCATCCTTAGTACCTAGTCCCGGGTAATTATCTCCTTCTTAGCAAGTGTTATGCATTCAGTTTCTGTTGAAAAAAGAGCAAACCAGTTGTTGTAGCCTCTGGTTTTGATTATCTTGATTGGTCTGTGCCTTACCGTCGCTAACAGCTTTGTTACTATTTCAACCGATGCTCGAGTTGCTTTTTTAGTTTTTCGGTCCACAACGAACATGGTCAGGGTCTTCTTTCATATTTCCTCCAACTTTTGCAGGTCAATGATTAGTCTGGTCTCTGTTATCTGACTTTTGAAAGTTTCTATTTTCGTTTAAATTTTTCCAGGTTGATGGTCACTGTCAGTGGTTTCGTCCAGCCCGACGTCCCAGGTTGGAGGGAAGGTATCGACTCCGTTTCCTTGGTCACACTTTCCCTTAGCACAGGGCATGGAGCTGCCATGGCCGAAGAGGGAAACCAAATCCGGAAGAAAAACGGAAAAAAAAAAGAAAAAAACCCAGTACAGATAAAAAAATGGTTGAGTGTTCAAAATAATTCGGCTCTAAAAAAGAGAGTCCGAATAACAATAATAATAATAAGAACAATAACCGGAAGAAATTGTAATAATTGCAATAGAAAATAGAGAAAGGAACCGACAAGAAGAATGTGTCTTAACTCGAATGTGTCGACTGCTCGTTGGAATATAAGTACATATTCCAACGAGTCCATCTATTTCGTGAATGGGGAAGTCAGGTTATCCCATCACAACACTTTCGTCCGTTTCTTTTATAATATATTCCTTAAATTTATCTGTAAATTCTGACGCTTTTTATTTCACCGGTTTCAGGAAAATATATTAAGTAAGCAGGACTGCCTCTGTCATACCCTACAAATATTCCTTCCTTACTTCGGTCTTCCAATTTTTGGGGGTTTTGTACATATGCGTAACAAATGCTTCCAAATAAGTGCATATTTGAGATATTTGGTTTATCGCTCATAAAAAATTTGTATGGCGTACTGTTCATACGTCTGTAACATCGGTTACGAATATATGTTGACGACATAACAGCGTATAACCACATACATTTGGGAAGGTTAGCATGTTTTAGCATACACCTAGCCATTTCAAAAATTGTGTGCTATGCTCTTTCAATCGTACCATTTTGGTGGGGGGAGTAGGGCGCCGATTTTTGATGATGTATCTTATTCTTAATTAGTAGCGATTCAAAGATTTTAGAAGTAAATTCCGTGCCTTAATCGCTCCTTACTGTTTTTATATTTCCACACAGGGCAACGTCAGCTATAAATCTTTCGAATGCTTCCACTGCGTCACTTTTACTAGCAATACACATCGACCAGAAAACTGTTTGGATAATTACAGATTTGAGGGTAGTTCTATTAAAATAGTCATATCTTAAAAACTAAAGCACTTTAAGTGCTCCAAATACCATCCTTTTGTTAGGAAATGAATATCCTTTCAGGTGCATTCATGAATAATAATATACATTATATATTTTTAAGAGTTTTGAGCAAATAAAGGCAAAAAAATGTTAACGCTATTTTCAGCAATTTACATCACTTTTTTCTTTGACCCCCCCTTCGTTTAAAAGTCTCGTACCATTGCTGTGTGTGGAATTTCGTCCTGAGATTTGGAAACTATTCAGGAGAAACATCACTTTTAATGTTTGTTAGTGTACGAAGTAATTCGGCTCATTAATTTTTTTGAAATTTTAAAAATAAGACTTCAACTCGACGTCGGTTGAACATTTTTGAAAAATGCATTTCCGTCGCCCAATTAGTAAGTAAATCAATCATTTTACTTTTTTATGCATTAAAATTATAATTGTATATATGTGTTCTCTTTTGGTAGTAATAATATTCCATTACCCTATCCGGAAAAAAAAAGCGTTTTCGATTTATAGTTTGAAAAACTGATTGTAGTAGCAGCAATTACTGCTATAAACACGAGGCGATTTTTGTTTTCATTCTAGAACGAATTTTAAACATTTTAAAATATGAATATAGAAAATGTTGTTACATTTTTCGTACACAACTAGTAAATAAATTAATCTTTCATCTTTTTTTATGCATTAAAATTATAATTGTACGTTGTTTTGTCTTTCGGTAATAGTAATTTTAAATTATCTTATCCTAAAAAATATTGTCCTATTTTTGAGCGAAAGTCAACAATGGCTGCTAGTATTGCTGATATAACAATCAATCAGCAGCAGCGTCTTGTAAAGCTTTGTAAAATTCGTTTATAAACTTTAAAAGTAAGATAAAAATACTTTTTGTGCTTAAAAAAGTTAATCCTATTTGGTTCTTTTATAAAAAATACTTTAAAAAATACTGGTTTTCACTCAACTTTCGAACTTCTAGTAGTAATGACTTTCTAGTCGCCAATTAAAAAAAAATTAAGATTCTACTTTTTTAGGCGATTACGTCTTAAAGTCTTGGCAAAAAAAAGAAAAAACAAAACAAAAAATAGTTTAGAATTTAGAGTGGGGGATCAGTTTCGCATATAAATTTAATGTAAAATGATCTCCGATTTCCCGGCCATTCTTGCCTTTTAGTGAAATTTATAAAATAAATAATTACTCTACCATTAACTCTAGGTACGACTAACAAGCCCACCTCCTAAAAATGCCTTCTTGAACGTATCGTACCATTAACCTTAAATATTAGTGGCAAGCCACCCCTAAAAAACTCCCTTAACCCTAACAAATGGCAACCTCCATCCAAAAACAAAACCCCTTCCTTAACCTTATCACTAACCCTAAGTCCGAGTAGGAAGCCCTAATCCTACAAAAAAAGCCCATTAATTTTTTTAAATTGTGATTTTAAGACGGGGGATCAGTTTTCAATGTAAATTCAATGTGGACTGATCCCCCTCTTTTTAACCTCTCCAATTTTAAAAATTATTCTTCTGCTTACAATTACCTATCATGTCGCGAGAGAATTCCGGGGGTTTTGGAAAGAAATGAAAAAAATGAGATTTTAAGACGTAAAAAGTCGTGAAAAACGAACTATGGTAAAAGACGAACAAGACTGATCCCCCGTCTTAAAATCTCAATTTTTTGAAATTTCTTTCCAAAAACGCCGGAATTCTCTCGCGACATGATAGGTAATTGTAAGCAGAAGAAGAATTTTTAAAATTTGAGATGGTTAAAAAGAGGGGGATCAGTCCACGTTGAATTTACATTGAAAACTGATCCCCCGTCTTAAAATCACAATTTTTAAAAATTTCTTTCCAAAACCCCCGGAATTCTCTATTGACATGAGAGGTAATCGTACACCGAAAAATATTTTTTTTTAAATTGAGATGGTCAAAAAGAGGGGGATCAGTCTACGTTGAATTAACATTGGAAACTGATCCCCCCCCTCCTAAAATGTAAAATATTTGAAAAAAAATTACAAAAACGCCGGAATTCTCTAGCAGCCTGATAGATAAGTGTACACCGAAAAAAAAGAAAAGAAAAATTGTCAGTAAAAAGTTGTGAAAAACGGACAGTGGTTAAAGACGAACATGTGCCACATAGTGTACCAGTTCACCAAAAGCTTCAGCGTTCTTGTGATTTATTTCAGCATCGCTCCCTGCGGTAATGATGCTGCATAGTTTTTGAGTCCGCATGTAGCCGAGAAACTTCACCTCCCATAATTCGTATTTTCTCTCATCTCCCTGAAACATTAGTTTATGGGTTGCATAGCTGGGCACATAAGCTGTTAAACTGTGAGAGGTAGATCGCAACATCATGGTTGACCATGAGTCACGAAGATGTAGTAGAAAAGACAAGAATAAAATGGCGTAACATTAATACGTGTGCACAGCACAACTTTTATTCCAGGACTAAGGATACAACAAGAAAAGAACATATTTCATGCCTAATTTAATATTGGCGCCTAATTTACATGTTACGTGATAATTCTATGGCGCAGTAATTATCTCGTAGTGTGGTGATCAGGTCGATGGCCTTATCACCACTTGGCTGAGTGGAACTACATTCAGTCGATAATTCAACAAAACCCCCCAAAATACAACAATTATTTTAAAATGTAGAGTGCGGAATCAGTTTCGTAAATATATTAAACATAAAATGATCACCCAATTCCGAGCCATTTTAACTTTTTAGGGCAATAACTAACCCTAAGCTCGACTTGAAAGGTCGTAAATTGACACATAATAACCTAAAAATGTAGCCAGCCCACCAAAACGCACAGAATGTATCTCTTGAAGCAAAAAAAAAAAAAAATTGGTTACTGCCCTATAAATCTAGCATGCCCCGAAAATGAGGGGATCATTTTACGTTGAATTTATATACAAAACTGATCTCCCACTCTAAATTTGTTTTTGTTTTCTTTCCACAAACTTTTTTTCATGGCGTTCACACGTAATCGCCTAACAAAAAGTAGAATCTCATTTTTAATTTGATTTTGGTGGTAGTGGGTGAGTGTGATTTAGCTGAATTCGTCAGAATCACTAAATAGTACATTTCTATTTTAGCCTGGAGATTGTTTAATAGAATGTCAAAATGACCCATAACTTCAGACACACTTAAGTAGAAGAGTCTAAAAGAAATAAAGAAACAAGAAACAGAACGCATTTCTCTCGTAATTATTTATTTTGCTGATAATCATTCAGAATGAGACAGTTTTTAAGAACCAGGAAATATTCAAAAATGCTAAGATCGCTAGGTACATGGATGGATAATGGCATAAAGTAGTCTGCAGGGGAAAACATTAATAAAAAAATTAATAAATATGAAAAATATTACTAGAGAGGAAAACTAAAACTTCAATTGTATCGCTTTCCGGTTTCCGTACTTAAATCCAGCCTTATTAAAAATTTAATCTCGAATGATTTATTACATTGTAGATAGGCGGGTAAAAAACAAATCAATAATAAGTTTATTGATTTTTAAATAAAACTCGATTAGGAAAGAAGAAACTGCTTTAAAATAACGGAAAGAAATAATCTTAGATAATAATAATTTCTTCTTCGGTAATAAAATACGTTGGTCGTATTTTTATATTGAAGATGGAATAATAGTGGTTGAACAATTAACCGGAATGAGTTTTTAAGACATTTAGCATTTGTCTTGGATAAATATTTAACGAAATAAAAATGTTAAGATTATAATGATTGCATTTAAATTAATTTAAATAATGTTTTCCTTATAAAAAAAATGATTTTTAACAGAGGAACGAAATTACATGTTACACCGTTAATTTCCGGTTACTTTTTTTTTTTTTTTAATTTTGCTTTTACACTTCTTTTTCAAAAAAAAAAATATATAACGAAATAAAATAAAGGATATTCAAAAATAATAAATAAATAAATACAGGGCAAACGATAAAACGGGCTTTTCGCCTCGGCTTTGTATTTCTCCCGTGTTTAGTGGCGATAACAAAGTATTTCTTCTTAAAATTCGGTCCAGCTGCGACGGAGGATTCCATTTTGGACACGTTTTTGTGTTCATCTAAGACAAAAAGAAAAAAAAAGAAGATACTTTTGTCTTTTCGAGACGGAAAAAAGGAAGAAGGAAAGGTGGGATCTTTTTTTGTGTGTGTATTGTCTTCTCTTTTATGTGACAATAATGTCTATCTTTTTACGTTCCTTTTAATCTGATTTTGTCTTTAAAATCTTTATTCTTTTACGATTTATTTTAACGGTTTTCAACTCGCCAGGCCGACTCGTTACCCCTTCTTCATATGAAATCTGTTTAAACTGCCATCCCAATGTGTTTATATTTATTTGTTATGACTTGAAAAAAAGATCACTGGGCCTATTATTAAAATTAACAACATAAAATCTTTATTTTCTGACAATATATATATATTATATATATGGGAAATGAAATATGTATATATATATATATTTGTAATTTTGAATTCGCGATATTAAAATCTAATTAAACGAAAGTAATATGGCGTTATTTAAATGTTTATTGTTTTAAACAATTTAAAGGGATTTACGGCTCATTTTCTAAAATTATAAATTAATCCTGTAAAAAGCAACAACAAAAAAAAATTATATATAAAAAAGTAAATGTCACTGATTTTAGGAGGCAAAGATTTGTCATTTAAAATTATTATTAAAAAAGCACCGATCGGGTTACCCGATCGGTGCTTTTTTAATAATAATTTTAAATGACAAATCTTTGCCTCCTAAAATCAGTGACAATTGAATAATTTCGATTTGTCAAAACAATTACACTTTTTTATCTCGATGTAACGATATATCGTTAAATAAAAACGTATCTCACAGGTATTCCGGGTAAACAAAAAAGGGGGAAGGGTTAAATTATAAATATTTATTAAAATAAAAATTAATTTGTTTTAATTAATTAAAATGTTTTATTTGACAGTTTTTAGAAAAATCGATAATGATCAGGTTCACACAGAAAATCGCGAAATAAAAGGGCTTTTCATATTTTATTGGCTCCCCGCGAGGGCAGAGTTAGACACAAGGTCGGTTTTTTATATTGGGGAAATCCAGCTCCCCAAAAAGGGGTACTCTGTATTGGGACAAGAATAAAAAATTACCATAGTTTAGAAAGATTTATCCTTCACTGACCGAGGACACTCAGAAAAGATCTAGTGCAGTATTACAACAGATACTACACTTTGCAATATTTATTTTTAAAAATACATTTAAAACAAATTAGGCACAAGGCCATCAAAAGTGTGGGGTTTTTGGAAGTCGATGGTCATCCTTCGTCAAAAATGATAAAAATGTCTTTCCTACACTTAACTAGAATCATCTCAGTTACCACAATACCACATTTACTCTAGTAAGATATCCCCAAATTGGTTTGATATTTTTATTTTTTTATACACTTTGCCCCTAGACCCCCACCCCCCGCGAACAATCTATTTGGTTAACTTAATTAAGATGTTTAACTTAATACAAACATTTTCGAGTTTATATTGGACAATCTTCACATATTGTGAAATTTAAAGAAAAATTCAAGAGTTTAACGATTCATTATTTTGATAACTCGAATTTTGGTACTTGTTCGTCTTTTACCACAGTCCGTTTTTCACAACTTTTTACTGACCATTTTTTTTTCTTTTTTCGGTGTAAACTTACCTATCAGGCTGCTAGAGAATTCCGGGTTTTTGGAAAAAAATTTAAAACATTTTACATTTTAGGAGGGGGGGGGGTCAGTTTCCAATGTAAATTCAACGTAGACTGATCCCCCTCTTTTTGGCCATCTCAATTAAAAAAAAAAACTTTTTCGGTGTACAATTACCTATCATGTCGATAGAGAATTCCGGGGTTTTGGGGGAAAAAAATTCAAAAAATTTAGATTTTAAGACGGGGGATCAGTCTTGTTCGTCTTTTACCATAGTCCGTTTTTCACAACTTTTTACTGACCATTTTTTTGTTCTTTTTTTGGTGTACACTATCAGGCTGCTAGAGAATTCCGGGGTTTTTCGAAAAAATTTTCAAATAAGTTACATTTTAGGAGGGGGATCAGTTTCCAATGTAAATTCAACGTAGACTGATAACCCTCTTTTTGACCATCTCAAATTTTAAAAATTCTTCTTCTGCTTACAATTACCTATCATGTCGCGAGAGAATTCCGGGTTTTGGGGAATATTTTTCAAATATTTGAGATTTTAGGAGGGGGATCAGTTTTGACCATGTTGCGTGTGTTGTTCTTATGGACCAACTTTTTTTTTTTCGGTGTACAATTAGCGAGCATGTAACATGAACAGGCACTTGTAAAATATGGCAGTTCAAAATAAACTGACAGCAAAACTTTACTTGGTATTGAAAAGTATTACTGTACATCGACAATTACGGAAAACGAGCAATTATTTTCATTTAAAGACACTTGTGAAATATGGTAATTCAAAAACCAAATTTAAAAAATATATATACTGATCCCCCCTCCTAAAATGTAAATTATTTGAAAAAAATTTCGAAAACCCCCGGAATTCTCTAGCAGCCTGATAGGTAAGTGTACACCGAAAAAAAAACAAAAAAATGGTCAGTAAAAAGTTGTGAAAAACAGACTATGGTAAAAGTAAAAGACGAACAAGACTGATCCCCTGTCTTAAAATCTAAATTTTTTGAATTTTAAGACTGATCCCCCGTCTTAAAATCTAAATTTTTTGAATTTTTTCCCCCAAAACCCCGGAATTCTCTATCGACATGATAGGTAATTGTACACCGAAAAAGTTTTTTTTTTAAATTGAGATGGTCAAAAAGAGGGGGATCAGTCTACGTTGAATATACATTGGAAACTGATCCCCCCTCCTAAAATGTAAAATGTTTTAAATTTTTTTCCAAAAACCCCGGAATTCTCTAGCAGCCTGATAGGTAAAAAGTTGTGAAAAACGGATTATGGTAAAAGACGAACAAGTACCCGAATTTTAATTATTCCTTTTATTTAAAGTTAGCGTGTCAAAATTAGCAGATTCTCCCGTTTTTTATAAGACAGACCTTTTCTTTTTAATAAGTTTTACTTTTTCAAAACTAAAACTGTGAATTGACAAAAACGTTGATCTATTTTTATAAAAAAGGAGAACTTGCTCGTTTGGAGAAGTCCTTATTTACTTGCCTCCCCACGCAGGGCAAGAGTTAGACACAAGGGCGGTTTTTCATGTTCCTCAAAAAAGGGGCAATTAGGATTGGAACAAAAAATAAAGGGGCAATTAGGATTGGAACAAAAATAAAAATTGCTTCAGTCTAGAATGAGTTCTCCTTTACTGAGCGAGAACAGAAAAGATGAATTGTAGTATTAGAACAGATACTACACTTTGTTCCTAGCTATGAGATTCTTTCTGACAAGTTAACTTAAAGTAAGAAGAAATAATCAATTACAATTCGACTTCTCAATTAATACCCGTCAATATTTCTTTAAATTTCAAAATACGGTTATATTGAAGCAGTTTGCTCCCCAAATGGCTAACAAATTTTATCGATTAGTTTTGTTTGATTTTGCAAGCGGTGAAAGCGCTATTTAATCAACCGTATTAATTTGTTTGATTTGATGTGGATTTATTTTATTTTGTAAATATTAATTTGTTTTAAGATTTTTGCGGATGAGTCAACCGTGCAAATTATCCGTCGTATGAAAGACAATATTCTAGGATACGCCATTATTATGATGTTTAATTTTAATATATTTCAGCCCAAAAAACTTCTAACGAACCGAGCAACAGTAGTTTCCATCCGGACTTAGGGTTAGTGGTAGTATTAATGAAAGTTTTTTTTTTTAAGTTTTTTTTTTTAAATTACTTAAAAACGCTAATCTCTTTAATCATAATTCGGAATATTTGCAAAACGAAAAAAAAAGAAAAGAAATCCGGAAAAAAAGAAAGATTAACACCCTCCGCTAAATCCCCACCTCTCAGAAGAAAAAAAATGAGATTCTACTTTTTTAGGCAATTATGTGTGAACAGTAACACCCTGAAAAACTTGGCGGAAAGAAGAAAAAAATATTTTAGAATTTAGAGCAAGGGATCAGTTTTGCATATAAATTTAATGTGATCCCCTATTTCCATGCCATTATAGCGTTTTAGGGCATTAACCCAATTGGGCCTACGGAAGATCAATTTTGTGCGTCTTTTAAAATATTACGTCTGATTTTACGAACTTGTCACTCTGAGTTAGTGGGAAAAAAACTTTGTTAACTGCCCGGAAATGAGGGATCATTTCACGTTCAATTTATATACGAAACTGATCTCTCACTTTAAATTCTAAACTGTTTTTCCCCTTTGCCACCCACCATGTTTTTCAGGATGTTCACTCGTAATCGCCTAAAAATAGAATCTACAAATTTACCAAACAAAAAATATTTTTATTAATTCTTTTAATAACTTCATAATTGGTGATGTGTATATAGTTTTAAAAAAATAGAGTAAATAACCAAAAAACGGACATTGACGTTAAAGCCGGTGTAATCTTTTTCAAAATCCCAAACTGACCCACTCCTCGTAAAATTAAACAATCTTACGTGAAGGAACATTAGAACGGAATAGTTAAGAAAGGTCCCTATGGTTTTCTAAATAAGGTCCCTATGGGTTTCTAAATAATAACGTTATTAGAAACTGTTATAAACGTGATCCATTGTTTTAATCGGGCCCGCGGGTCACATGTTAAGACTTTGCATTAAAACGATAAAAGAGAAAAAGAACAGGACACATTTGAATCACAGTTCATAAACATAAAATTAGAAATAAGACAATTGTAAGAATAAACCAAAGGCAATATTATGCAAACATAACAAGTGTTTATTAAATTAAAAAAAGACAAAATAAATGTTCTGCTCCGCTCTGGGGAGTTTTTGATTTTATATGAATAAAAAACAAAAACAAAAGAAAACAAATTAATTTTTATAACTCTGATCTAAAGATCAGAGTTATAAAAATTAATTTGTTTTCTTTTTCTTTTGTTTTTGTTTTTTATTCATAAGGCACATACCTTTTTATAGCCTTTTTTTGTGTGTGTTAATTGACACTCTGAGTGGAAGATATTTTTACAGGATTTTAGATCCTGACGTCAGTTCCTTCGGAGTTTCTGTTAATGTGGCGAGCTTAGGTTATCTCGTAAACCTTTTCCTTCCTTGGAGACGGGAGTATAGTTTTCGATTTGAAATGCTGGATCAGCACAAAATCTTAATACGACTTCACCCCTCCGCTCCTGAAATCTGACTGTCTCGTCTTTCGCGGATAGTTTTTTTTAAGTGACGAGATATAGGTAATCTTGTATCCAGAAAGGAAATTGTTGCAGTCGTCTATATGGCCAACTTTGTCGAATAGGATTTTTCCTTGTAAATCTCCTTTTGTTTTTTGTGTGCGGGGATATATCTTATTTCAATTTCTGCTTGGTCAGCGGAAAATCTTAGAAACGTCTTGACTCCACCGCTGCCGTGAACTTACTCCTCGTGTCTCCTCTTTTTTTCGGCTTTCCCCCATCTTCCTTCTCCTCTCCCTACAACAGGCTTTACTCCAATTTGATTGGTTGCCCTTCATTCGCCCCCCCCCCCCCCCCCGTAAACTGCGTGGGCTGATTTTACGGCTCTTGGCCTCTTGCTGTCTAAACTACACCCGGTCCCAATTTTTTATGTGCATTCTCTTTTTGGTGAATTGCACCATAGTTTTTTTGTAGTAGAACATGTGCCAACAAGTCCCCTATTCTTCTTGTCATCCTTTATGGGGCAAAATATGTGGATATAACACAGCCCCCCCCCCCCCCGATTTTGGACCATAAACACATTGGTTACCACTGTCTGTCCACTGGGTATGCTTTCGAAGATGGGCTTGGCATAATGAAATCCCTAAAGTGAGATGGGATCTGTCCCCTGGTAGAGCGATTCGGCAATGTTCTTGCCTGCTGCGTCGCCTGACCTGTCTGGATGAATGTGTCCTTCTGGTGGACTATGGATGCTTCAGGTGTTTGACTCCGACTAACAGTCTGGTTATCCGTTAAGGGTGGTGGAACATCGTAATTCAAATGGTTGGGTCGTGGAACTATGTGACATACATGGGCTCGGTGGACCCATTCTTGATCTCCCTTGTCATCATGTACAAGTAGAACGGAAGCGTTTTACTTCACCACGTCAAACGTCCCTATCCATGGTAAATGAGAATTGTGTGCTACCGCAGATCTCGGCCGATGTAGCAAGATTTTATCGCCGGTCTGTATGGGGTCTTTAAATTGCAAGTGACTAAGACGACCGTCGAATCTGTGATCAGCCTTATTGCTTGCGAGTGCACCCTGTGTGCACCTGCCTCAATAATGCATTTATTTGCATCCCATAGGCCGTGGGGCTGTTTCCAGTAGTGTCCCTGTCGTTGATCTGAGGCAGTGTCATGTTCGGATGTCTACCCGTGATAACATAATGTGCGCATCTGATGGTTGCATTCATTGAGGAGACGACCGATTCCAGAATGTCGGTCCACTCGCATTGCCGGTCTTCACATAACATTTTGAGGGTGCGGTGCAGCCTCTCAATGTTTCCTGAGCCTTGGAGCCGCCACGGGCAGTGCAATGTCTGTTCGAGCGAGGTAAACTCATAGAACAATCTGTACACCTCGCCTGTGAAGTGTGTGCCACGGTCGGATGAAATTATATATGGAATTTCCTGGTGTCTCAGGAAAAAACTGTACAGGCCTCTCGCTGCATCCAGGGTGCGGTCCCTTGCGCACGGTATCGCAGTCAGGTGGCAACTGAAACTGTCAAGAATTGTCAAAATATACCGCTTGCCACGAAATCGGTATACATAACCTGGAAAAGTTTTTTGCCTCTTTTACAGTGGCCAGGCTGAGTGTGACCCTGACGACCATAGTTCCCTTTCCGTTTGGCGCAGGTCATACATGATTCGACATATGCCTGTATGTCCCTGTTCTTGTATTCCCAGCAGAAATCTTTTAGATGGTCTCGCATGCGCGATATTCCTGAGTGGTTAATACAGTCATGGGCTTGGTGTAGATATGCACTTCTTGCTCGGTAAGGCACCACCAGCTTAGGCGTCATGTTACTATCCCGTATCATGAGAACTGATGTGTCAAGCTCCAGGTAGAATTAGCTGATGTGCTTCATAAACATGTCGGCTCTATGGTCCTGTTTATTAATCTTGAAGTTGCTGTCCAACTTCCCATTGTGTAGAGACTTTATTATGCTCGCCAGTGTGTCGTCTGCTGACTGCTTTGCTGCTATGTTGACTCGATCACATAGGTTGTCAGCCGCCGTGTCAATTTCGAAGCTAAATGCCAAAAATGCTTTGGTAAAATGTTGACATGCCTCCATGTTCTGCCGGGTGTGGTGGACTCGCATGAGCTGTGTGTTATCAATGTCCTCCTTGCACCAAGATGGTATGTATACATGTAGTCCTGTATTCTGTAGTCTGAAGGTCCGTCCAGCTGGTGAGCTGTCCGTCATGGATTTAGTCTTGTCGGCATCTCAGCTTCTGCTGAGCATGTCGGCCCACACATTCGTTTCACCCTAAATGTATTCAAGGATGAACCTATAGGATGAGATTTCCTCCTGCTATTGCCTGATTTTGGCATTGTTGAACTCTCTTAGATCGAGGTATATCAGGGATTTATGGTCTGTAAAGATAATGAATGTGCGACCGTGTAAGAAGTAATTGTACTTCAGAATCGCTCATTTTATGGTGAATGCCTCTCTCTCCATTGTCGATCAGTTCTTCTCTGTGGCACTGAAGGTGTGTGATGCAGTGGCAATTATTTTTTTCTTGCTGTCAGGTGCTTCTTGCATTAATATTGCTCCACACGCCGTGTTGCTGGCATCTGTCGTTAGGGTAAACAGATTCGTAAAGTCCGGGAAAGATATGATGGGTGGTGAGGATAATCGTTTCTTGATTTTCTCAAATGCACAGTCAGCGTCATTTGTCCAACAAAATTTGATCTTGTCCCTATTCAACGTGTGTATCGGAGCCAATAGCTGAGAAAAAGTGTCAGTCCTTATGGACCCGTGAAGCTGGGTCTCAAGGCATTTTCTGATCCATGCCAGGAATCCGATCAGACTTCTCAGCTCCTTCCTCGTGGTTGGGGGCTTCACTTCTCTAATTGCCCTTACATATTCTGGATCTGCAATGTATCCGTTGGTGTTGACGATCCGACCCAAAAATTTGTCCTCGCTTGCCATGAAAATACATTTGTCAGAGTTCAACTTCAATCCGTACGCTCTAAGTGCCGCAAATAGCTGTTTCATCGCTGACATATACTCGTCGAATGTGTGAGCATGCACCAAGCTATCATCAATGTACGATGATATGTTGTCCCTGGCGCTGACTGTGTCTAGCGCTTCAGCTATACACGAGAATATGTGACCTGCTGAAGTATGGCCGAATGCAAGACGGGTGTATTGGTAACATACATCGCCCCAGGTGAAGGCGGTTTTGTGTCTGTCGCATTCTTCTATTTCAATTTGCCAGTAGCCACTCTTCAGGTCTAAACTGGCAAAATATTTGTTCCCTTCCCCTATTTTGTGGAAGAGCTGGTCCATCAGGGGTATTGGGTAAGGGTCCTGGTCCTTTAGAACTGTATTTAAAGTGCGTTTAAAGTTCGCCACTACTCTGACCATGCCGTTTTTCTTCCTTATTGTGAAAACGGGACTGTTGAAGCCCTTTGGGTCCCTGCACGGCTCTACTATGCCTTCCGACAGCATTCGTTGGATCTCCGCGTTGACGTCCGCTTCCATTGCCTGAGCTATCGGATGTTGCTTTTGGCATTTTGATGCGCCAGTCGTTGGAATTCGTACCGGCCTGATGAACATGCCTTTCTCGAGCCGTTCAGTGCCTATAATGTCCTGAAAATCCATTAACAGATCCGCAACATATTCTAATTCCTCCGTATTCGAATACTGTGGCAGCAGCTGTATGTTCAAATGTTCTTTTAGCCATTTCAGCTTCTGAGGCAACGAAGCATCAATTGCTGGAGATACCACTATGATTGTGGCAGTATGATGACGAGTTGTTTCCCTTGCCTCGTCTGCTACAAGTAATGCCTTGTGAGTTATCTGCCCCTTTCTCGTAATGCGAGTAAATGATATATTGTTTTCAGCATTGTTGATGCTATACTCTGCCACAGACTCGTGTCTCAAAATATCTTGACCCAACAAAATCGGAATATCAATAGAAACAAGGAGAACCTTTACCTCCTCAAACTTTGCGGATCCGGCATCGCTTATGGTAATGTCGCATGAAATTTCGGCGCTTACTCGAATATTTCCATTTATGCCCGCTATGTCCACTGACGTTGTCGTCATATGTATCTTTAAGTCGCCAGGGATAAGGTGACTGGGTATCATCGTTACCGAACACCCTGAGTCGACCATTGCTACTGCATGAATTGTACGTCCTTGGATGTCGACTGCTATTTTCGTGCATGGGGAACCTGATCCTGCTGTAAAGGTGTGGGTCGTAGCATCACTTCTCTGCCACGCCATGAAGAAAATCCTCTTCATCTGAATGAGTACGGGTGTACACTCGATCATTGTCCCTTGCTATGGCAGTGCGGGCCTGCACCGTTCGCTGGTATCTACCCCGATTGGATGTTTCGTCAGTCGCTCGCGTTTCTGTATTGTACAGCCTGTTTGGGCACTTGGCTGTCGATATTTGACCATCACTCTGTTTTGTGGGTATATCTGCTTTTTATACTGCTGGAATAGCCTTTTCTTGGCTTCGGCAGGTTTGGGCATTGTGTCCCCTCTGTACCTTGGTCCCCTCTGTACCTGTCCGTCCTGGGAGCGTCTCTGTCTACGCCATTTCTGTGCCATGTAAGCTACCGGCTTTGCCACCAGAGAAGAGTTTAACTGAATGCCCCTGTCCAGGTACTTTTGAGCCTTATTTGCAATGCCTCCAGCTGTGTAGTGTCGATTCATAGTTTTCACTACGTGTGGGAAAACATTCGGTGCCCACAACTTCACCTTCTCGCACATCAACATGGCACCCATCAACGAAAAAACCGTGTCCGCCGACATTTCGGTCTGCTTTTCCTTTTTATACTTGTCCTTTATGTGGACTGCCACCTCCCTCACTATGCTTTCCAGTCTTCCTGCGAAATTGGTCAGCCTTTCGCCCTCCTTATGCTGAAGGTCCCAGGTAATCTCGTATCTAGAAAGGAAATTGTTGCCGTCGTCTATATGATCAACTTTGTCAGATAGGATTTTTCCTTGTAAATCTCCTTTTGTTTTTTTGTGTGCGGGGATATATCTTATTTCGATTTCTGCTTGGTCGGCAGCAAATCTTAGAAACGTCTTGACTCCACCGCTGCCGAACACGCTTCTCATGTCTCCTCTTTTTCTTTGCCCCCCCCCCCATCTTCCCTTCTCCTCTCATTGCAACAAGCTTTACTCCAATTTGATTGGTTGTCCTTCATCCGCCCCCGCAAACTGCGTGGGCTGACTTTACGGCGTCCCAATTTTTTATGTGCATTCTCTTTTTGGTGAATTGCACCATAGTTTTTTTGTAGGAGAACATGTGCCAACAAGTCCCCTATTCTTCTTATCATCCTTTATGGGGCAAAATATGTGGATATAACAAAACCCATTCTTAACATGAGAGAGGGGGCTTTGTTAACTATTCTAGACACAATCTTTTTAAAAAACGATATACACATCCTAAAAAGTTACCATTTTTTTAAAAATCTAATTTACCGTTATGAAAGAAAAGATTTTTTTAAAGAATTTATTTAAAATTCTTAAAACACTGAAGAGTTTAATTTCCGGTACATTTTTGGTTCCATTGTCGTTCGAATATCTCTCCTTAAGATGAAATCGATTGATTATTGTTGTATTTCTTGTCCTAAAATGACATTTACCGCTGTCACTTGTTTTCACCTTTTTTACGGACCAACGTTTTTTATCTGATCATATCGCTAGAGAATTTTTTGGAGGGGGGGGGGGGGATATTTTAGATCAGTTTCCTTAGATTTAGTGTAAAGTGATCACCGATTTTATGACCATCACCAATTTTTTTTTTTTTTCTGTGTACATGTGTGGTCGTAACGACGGCCATGCACGGTACATGTCGCAAGAAATTTTTTATTTTGTTACTTGGCCACTTTCCTATATAAATTTAATGTAAACTGATCACTCATTTCTTGGCCATCACACATTTTCTAAAACTAAATTTATAAAAAAAAAAGTGCAACCAATTTTTTTTTTGTCTTTTTTTTGACAAAAGTAACAATTTTTTTAGGGGTGAGGCGGTCTTTTTTTAGCGATCTTTTATTATTATTTATTTATACAATTGCAATACTTGTGCAGAGCGGCATGCATATGATATAAATTAATTAATTAGTTTTTGTTTTTGTTTTTGGCTCAACCAGTGAAGTCATGACATTAAAACAATTTGTGTTTGTGTTGGAAACACTCGTCCATCTGAATGTATGCGCTGTGGCCATCACATTTGATCACCGCCAGAAACGATGCCCAACTAAATCCTGACGTGCGAGTTTGCTCATGCAACAGGAACTGGCGAACAAACGCAGCTCGTTAACACCCCCACATGACTTGTATAGCCTCTATGAGCAATGCCTTAACTTTTTAAAGAAAATAAAAAAGTATTAAAAAATCGAGAAAAAAAACAGCGCTTGCACTCTATTCTCTGAAAAACATAGAAGAGAAGAATTGGCCAAGATTAGTTACGGTAAAAACAAGTGGTGGTAAATAACGAAGAAGTGCCTAAAATTCGAATTTTTAAAGTCGTGAAAATCGAACTTGCGTTCCATTGTTTTTTTTGTTTTTTCTTGGATCAAAAATATTGTTACTGTTTAAAAATTGTATCAAACACGAAAACAAACTTTTTGACACCTAAAACTTTGAACATTCTTTTTATACAAACACATGTTTGGAGAAATTGATTTTTAACAGTCCCGTTACACTCAACTTTTCTGTCCTCTTATTTATTCACATATGTGACAGAGATGTATGTGACATGTATTTTCAAGCATTTTTTTTAGTTTGCCTGTTAACAATCTTGGCTAGAATTAATTTGAGCATTCAAATATTCATAAAACTCTGTATTGCAGGTTCATAAAGACCCAGTCTCGGTCACGTATGTGACCGACCATTCAGATGCATTTTTTCAACTTATGAGATAATACTTTGCTCAGAATAAACTCTTTCTAATCAAAACTATGTGTCTTATTAACATAGTTAACTTACTAATAAAGATAGAATTGATGAATAAATTGTCAGGTCTTGGCAAAATAAGCTAATGTACATATTCAAATAGCAAAATGTGTACCGTATAAATGCATGATAATGTCAGTGGCAATTCTGACAAAAAAAAAACAGCACATTTAAATAAGATTAACTTCATTGAATCTGAATTGCATTGCATTGTTCATTAGGAAAGTTCTTCATTGTAAATACATTTTCTGGCCTCAGTGTACAAAAACTGGAGAAACAGATAGTGATATCTGGGTGAGTGTTTTTGAACAAAGCATATGCTTCTTTTAAATACATTTGCAGGTAATGTCTAGACTCTGTCCTTTTCTCTTCATTTTCCCACATAGCCATTGTTTTTATGCTTGGACTCGTATACACAATGTCCATACTTTAAAAAAAATCCTGGACCGTTCTTACAGTATCTTCTGACAATCCATTTCCATGGGTTCTTAAATTGTTTTCTCCAATACGTTTTGCCACTCCCCACACTACAGCTACAGGATTGGAAGGAAAAGCCCTCTCAGCCTTTCTGACAGCCCTCCCATACGATTGTGGCGATCTATAGGATTTACTTGGTGTATTAGTAGCTGTAGTAGGTGGCTTTTCTGCATTTGCTTTAAAAAGCCACGACTTTCTCTTCATCTCGACTTTTCTTCTTGTACTCTGCAAGTTCAAGATTAGTCATTGCATTTACTGTATTTGCCTTGACAGCTTTCAATCTTAAATTTTCTTTCTGTTGAAAATTTGGATCTAACAGTTTTCTTCTTGCTGTGAGATTTCTCATCTTTTCTGCTGATGTAAGCCTTTTTCTTTTTGCTGGAGCAGAGACACATGCTTGTTGACAGTCAGCCATCTTGGTTGAAAAAGAAAGTTACTAAGGGATATCACTCTTAAATAAGAGAAAAAAAGCAGGAGACATAACCCTAAAATCAAATATTCTCCATGGTTACAACAATAAATAAACAGTAGCATGATATTGTCAAGCTAAATCAACTTTTCAAGCTTGCAATTCAGACCGTCACGTACGTGACCCAAAATTTGTCACGTACGTGACCCAACTCAAACCCAATTTGTGCTTGATTGGAGATGTGCAGAGACTTGAAATTTTTGCGAGTCAAAATTTACACATATTTCCCTTTGCAAAATAGTTATTTCCTTTTGTAGAACCTTGATAATTCACAGAAAACTGCTGACGTAAAGTAAAATTTGAAAATGCCAATTTGTGTGGCGTCACGTACGTGACCCAATCTAGTAAGCATTTTAAGTATGAAGATTTGTTCAAATCAATGATAACTAAAGTTATTTAGACAGAGAAATGATTGAAGTTTGTTGTAAGATACATATTTTGATTAGAAAGTAAGTATTGTAGACACAGTAATATGTCAAAGTTGAAAAAATGCGTCTGAATGGTCATGTACGTGACCCAGAATGGGCCATGTCCGATTTCCAAAATGTAAAAACATTTTGACCCCCCCTTTCACTTAAAAATTCACCAAAATTTAGGAAATCAACCAATTTTAATGAAATTTTCAGTATTTATTAATCAACGATCACCGAATATAATGAAACCATTATTTTTCTTAAAATCTTAGTGAAAAATATGCATGAATTTTTTTTTTTTAATAAAAATAAAGCACTGTAGATGTTAAAGCACTGTAGATATCATCATTGAATAAAGCATTGTTTAATCAATATTTTCACCAAAAAAATAATATAATTGCAAAAAATATTTTATGTGATTTTAATGATTAGAGTTTCTGGGAAAATTAAAAATGCAATATAATTATATTTCCCTTTCGTACATGAACGTGTCATCAGCAGCGTAAGAAATTATTTTTATAATCTTGAAAATAAACAAAAAATTGAAAAAAACGGGGATCAGGATCACTACAAAAAAAAGAATTTTAAAAATTGGATAATTTCTACTAACGATTAACTTGGATTGGTATGGTGGCCCTATTCTGTAATAAACAGGTGGGATTAACCCTCCAACCACCTCCCTCAAAATTTTATTTTTAGAGATTCAACAATTTCGTTAATTTCACAATTCATCGTCAATTATTTGGAAAGTTTGTATTTGTTTTGTCATTTTCTTCATTAATAAATATTTAAAAAGTTAAAAGCAATTATTTATTAATAAATAAATAGAATTCAAACATGACATTTTCTTTCAAAGTTGAATTCTGTTTATTAATAAATAATTGTTTTAACTTTTTTTTTTCAATGGATAAATTGTCAGTGTAGTCATTGACTTTAATTTACTTTTTCACACTTAAAATAAAAAATAAAAACACTTTATTTTTAAAAGAATGTAATTTATCGTTACGACACATTAAGAATAAATCGAATAACTAAAGTTTTTAATCGTCATGTAAAACAATTGATAAAATTGACGCAGTTTGTAACGTAAAAATAATTTTTAACTATTTCAAAAAAGTTTTATTTCAAATTCTAAGTAAAACATTGATAAAGAGACGTCATCAATAATTTCAGAGTATTACTGAATTAAAAACTAATACCAAGTTAAATATGAATCTTTTTAGATAAAAATAAATAAAATCTTAATTGCGTACATTCACAAATATTTTAATTAAATAAGCATTTCCTTTATTACAACACAATAAGGGTACTTAAATTAATTAAATTTCTTTATAACCTTAAAAAGAATAAAGAGATTAATGGATAATAATTTTTCGATTTCTATAAACTATTATAAAACCATGTTTATATATAAAGTTAAAACTTATAAACAGAAATATTATGACATTTTTGTCTTCCACAGATTCTGCATAGCGATAGTCAATCGGTAAAGTTGTTTACCGATTGACTGAATGCCGGATTTTACTAAATTATGACTTTTGGGGGGATAATTTAGCTAATATTTAGTAAAACGTAGGAATTTTTTGTAAAATTCAGTATCTTGTAACTTTAATTTAATAATTATCTTTGAAATAGTTCCCAAAAACTTATATTTATCTTTCAAAGGATTTTTACAAGTAATTTCTTCAAAGTTCAAAATTCACTGAATTTTTTTTTTTTTAGCCGTTGTGATAACATTTTTCATTATAATTTATTTTTCTCATGTAAATATACAGTTTTTTCCTTTTAGAGATTAAGTTTAGGCTTTTATCTTTCAAACAATCAAATTTAATATGGAAACTAATTAAATAATTAATGATAAGCGCTTTTTAATGAGCATAGTCAGTACAAGAAACAGCCATTTTTGTACATACCTACATATTGACTTAGTAAGTTAAAGGGTTAGGAAAAGGCATTTTTATGACTTTTAACATTGACATGATATGCTAAAGTTTAATCAGGATTCTTCGAATAAATTTGTTGATGAGATTTTTTTTTTTTAGACAATTACGTGTGAACACCCGGAGGGGGGAGGACAAAAAAAATCGAAACAATTATTTTAGAATTTAGAATCTAGGAATGGTATCAGTTTAACATATAAATGATCACTCATTTCCGAGCTATTATCTAATCGGATAGCTTTTTAAGGGCATATAACCGTAATTATTTTTTTGCTAAAGGAGATAAAAAAAAATTTTTTTTTGGGGGGGGGAGCATAGTATGCTGAAAAGTTAGTAATAAAAATAATTACTTTTTATCATTAAAAAAGAAATCCCGTAATCCTAAGTCCGGGTGGTAACAGCCCCCTCCAATAAAATACAAGAATATGATTACATCTAAGATTTAACTTAAAAAAGTTACATGTGGTTCAAGCGCTATCAGGTTGGAAACTGGGTGATGATTTTATCTTAAATTTATGTGCGAAATTGATTGCCACTCTAAATTTTAAAATAATTCTTTTTTTTTTCCCCCAAAGTTTTCATGGTGTTTACATGTAATCGCCTACAAAGTAGTATTTTGTTGGGTGAAGATTCTAATCTAAAATAATACCATTGTTTAAGACCGATAAATGTTTAGGGACCATTAAAAGTCAATTTCACCAAAAATGTTTTCGTTGATCTTTACTCTCACACCCGGCGTAGTTTACCCTCTCAAAAACTTCAAATTCTACTTATTTTTGCGATTACATGTAAACAGCCTAAAAAATATCTGCAAAAAAAGAATTAAAAAAAATATATAGATTGTAGAGTGAGAGATCACTTTCCTATATAAATTTAACGTAAAATGAACACCTACTTCCTGGGCAGTTAGCGGTAAATCAAGACCTAAAAATACCCCCCATTTATATTTAGAACAGAAAATAAAATAAAACTCAAATCGATTACATGTATCGATTTATCACTAACTGGCCAGGAAGTGAGTGTTCATTTTACGTTAAATTTATAAATGTTTGTTTTTTTTAAATTTTTTGCAAATATTTTTTTCAGGCTGTGATAGTAAAAAAAAAATACCAAAATATTTACTACCATACATTCAGATTTGGAGGGGCGATTACATGTAAGCAGCATGAAAAAATATTCACAAAGAAGGACATTTTTTAAACAATTAAAATTTTCAAATTTTAGAGTGGGGGATCACTTTCCTATATAAATTTAACGTAAAAATGAGTACTTACTTTCTGGCCAGTTAGCGATAAATCGAGACGTAACTGATTGGTTTTTCAATTTTAGGGCAGGAAAATTAGGGGGGGGGGGGGCATTTGTTTTTTTAACTTTTTTTTAATTATCCAATTTAGTTTTTTTGTCTGTTTTAAATATAAAAGGGGAGGGGTAAAATTCTGCCTGCCAAAAAAAAATCAACTGCCATGATGGTAAATACTCGTATTTGGCTAAGTAAAAGTAACAATAACAAATGCATAGATAAATCTTTCAATCCCGCATCCTCACTTAGTCTCGGGGGGGGGGGGTAGAATTTATTTAACGAAAAATGTTAATTTTCTCTTGTGTTTACGTGCATTGTTTTATTTTTTTGGTCAGTTTTTGGTTATAAAAAGGAAGTTTTTTTTTTTCAAGTTCGTTATTTTTTTTTTTGCACAGAAGAGGATTTTTCTTTTAGGTTAATGAAAGAGTTTTAATTTTTGGGTTAATGAAAGGAATTAGAGTGGGGCAAGTTATGGTACGTAAAGGCTATACAATTAAGGTGGGGGCGTGAACAAGCTTGCTCACTTGCCAGTTTCTGTTTCATGGGCAAACGAGTGCGGTCTGGGTTCATTTGGGCATCCTTTCTGGCGGTGCTCAAAGGTGGGGAGGGGCCAAAGCGAAAGCATTCAGAAAAACAGCAAAAGGTTTCCTTTAAAAAAAAAAAATGGGGTGGGGGGGGGGGCCTTTATTCTTGTAAAAACTTATGCAACTTTGTACGGAAGGCAAAATAGTTGCATGTAAAAATGCAAGATTCATCTTTAAATAGTAATGAAAAAGTTAAAATTTGTGGGCTGAAATATTTGTACCAGTTGTCTTCAGACTCAGTAAAAGTCGGACATGCTTATGTCACGATGTCCAGTTTATGGGTGCCTATTCGTAAATAGCACCTGGTAGGTACTTTTGAACTTTCTTGACTGTTAATTAAAGTTTTATACCTATTTGCTAAAGTGTTACGTTATTTTCTTTACCTTAAAAAAAAATAAGACCGTAACAAAAAAAATTTTTTTTTTTTTTGGTAAAACATTGTAGAACTTCCACTGAATCACCCTCCCCCCTCTCAAAAGAGATTTTTAATTTTTTTATTTTGGTATATTTGTAGACCTTCCACTGAATCTCCCTCCCCCCCTCCTCAAGAGATTTTTTTTTTTGTATTTTTGTACATTTGTAGACCTTCCACTGAATCACCCTCCCCCCTCTCAAAAGAGATTTTTTATTTTGGTATATTTGTAGACCTTCCACTGAATCTCCCTCCCTCCTCAAGAGATTTTTTTTTTGTATTTTTGTACATTTGTAGACCTTCCACTGAATCACCCTCCCCCCTCTCAAAAGAGATTTTTGTATTTTTGTACATTTATAGACCTTTCACTGAATCACTCTAACCCTTCTCAAGAGATTTTTTTATTTTGATACATTTGTAGATCTTCCACTGAATCACCCTCCCCCCTCTCAAAAGAGATTTTTAATTTTTTTATTTTGGTATATTTGTAGACCTTCCACTAAATCTCCCTCCCTCCCTACCTCCTCTCAAAAGAGATTGTTTTTTTATTTTGGTTCATTTGTAGACCTTCCACTTTTGTTTTTTTTTGTATTTTGTACATTTGTAGACATTCCACTAAATCACTCTTCCACCCTCAAAAGATATTTTTAAATTTTTATTTTGGTATATTTGTAGACTTTCAACTGAATCTCCCTCATCTCAAAAGAGATTTTTTTTTGTTTCTTTTATTTTAGTTCATTTGTAGACTTTCCACTGAATCACCCTCCCCCTCTCAAAAGAGATGTTTATTTTTGATTTTGGTACATTTGTTGACCTTTTTACTGAATCTCATTCTCCCCCCTCCCCATCCCTTTCAAAATAAATTGTGTTTGTTTTTTGTATTTTGGTACGTTTGTATACCTTCCACTGAATCACTGTCCCTCTAAAAAGAAATTGTTTTCTATTTAGGTACATTTGTAGACTTTCCACTGAATCACCCTCCTTACTCTCAAAAACATTTTTTGTTTGTTTTGGTACATTTGTAGAGCTTCTACTTAATCTCCCTCCCATCTCTCAAAAGAGATTTTTAAATTTTTATTTTGGTACATTTGTAGACTTTCCACTAAAATTTATTTCCCCCACCCTCTAAATTTTTTTTTATTTTTTTTTATTTCTGTACATTTGTAGACCTTTTACTGAATCACTCTCCCCCTCTCAAAAGAGATCGTTTTATTTTTTATTGTAGTACATTTGTAGACCTTTTACTGAATCACCCTCTCCTCTCACATTTGTAGACCTTATACTGAATCACCCTTTCTAATTTCAAAAGAGATTGTTTTGTTTTGTTCTTGTATTTTGGTACATTTGTAGACCTTCCACTGAATTACCCTCCCCCCTCTTAAAATAAATTGTTTTTTGTATTTTGGTACATTTGTTAACCTTCCACTGAATCACCGCCCCCCCCCCCCTCTCAAAGGAGATTGTTTTTTTTTTGTATTTTTGTACATTTGTAGACTTTAATCCCGCTCCATCTCAAGAGATTTTTTTTTTTCGATTTTTTTACATTTGTAGACCTGACACTGAATCACCCCCCCCCCCTCTAAAAGATTTTTTAAATTTTTATTTTGGTACATTTGTAGACCTTCCACTTAATCACCCTATGCTCTCTTAAAAGAGATTGTTTTTTTTTTGTATTTTGATACATTTGTAGACCTTCTACTGAATCACCTTCCCCCCCCACAAACGAATTTTTTTTTCTATTTTGCTACATTTGTAGACCTTCCACTCAATCACCCTCCACCCTCTCAAATAAGTTTGTATTTGTTTTTTAGATTTTAGTACATTTGTAGACCTTCAACTGAATCTCCCTCCCTCCTCTCAAAGAGATTTTTTTTTTGAATTTGGTTATTTGTTGACTTTCCACTGAATCAAAAGATTATTTTATTTTTATTTTGGTACATTTGTAGACCTTCCACTGAATCTCCCTTCTCCTCCTCTCAAAAAACATTGTTTTTTGGGGGGTATTTTGGTACATTTGTAGACGTTTCACTGAATCACTCTTCCCACTCTCAAAAGAAATTGTTTGTTTTTTATATATTTTGGTACATTTGTAGACCTTATACTAAATCACCCTTCCTCCTCTTAAAAAGAATTTTTTTATTTTGGTACATTTGTAGACCTTCCACTGAATCACCTCAAAAGAGATTTTTGATTTTGATTTTGGTATATTAATAGACTTTCCACTGAATCACCCCTCTCAAAGGATGTTTTTTTTTTTTTTAGTACATTTGTAGACCATTCTACTGAATCTCTGTCCCCTCTCTCAAAAGAGATTGTTTTTGTTTTTTAGATTTTGGTACATTTGTAGACCTTCCACTGAATCTCCTTCCCTCCTTTCAAAAGAGATTTTTTAATCTTTATTTTAGTACATTTGTAGATCTTCCACCGAATCACCCTTTCCTCTCTCAAATGAGGATTGTTTTTGTTTTTTGTATTTTGGTACATTTGTAGACCTTCCACTGAATCAAAAACTCTCCTTTAAGAGGGGGGGAGGAGCCCCCTCTCAAAATAGATTTTTTTTTTAGGCGATTATTTTATTTTATAATAGGGTTAGTTTCATATATAAATTTAATGTAAAATGATCTCTCATTTCTGGCCCATTCTAGCATTTTCGTGCAGTTAAAATTTTTTTACCACTAACCCTAAGTTCAAGTGTGTGCTAGTTAGGATTAGCTTAGAAGATTAACAATTTTTATGAAAGGTTTCTATCACACTATCATTCAATGCGAACATGATTACAATAAATAAATAAATAGGACGAAAGATAATATCGGCTTTGAAAGAATTTAAAATATCAGGTACAAAATTGACTTAACATTCATAAGAGGAGAAAATACAAAATGGAGAATAACCGAAACGAAATTGCTCCAGACAAAAAAGTTCAATAGTACCTAATTTCACCCCCCCCCCTGCTCACTTAACAATATACAATATACCGTAGGAGAGATGGGTAACCGTTTGAGGGGTGAGTAAGGTCAAGCTTTGACACATTGTTTTTTTTATTGTGGGGGGGGGTAGCCTTTTTTTTCCTTTTTTTTTTAATAGTAAAAATGGTAAATTTGTAGATGAGCAACTTCAGCTATCCCCCCCCCCCCCCGGAAAAAATGAGATTCTACATTTTTTTAGATGATTATATGATAAAACAAAAAAAATATTTTAAACTGAGGATAAGTTTTGCATATTAATTTAACGTAAAATGATCACTCACTTCCGGACTAGATAACCTTTTTTTAAAAAACATTTAACTATTTACATGTAACTATTTAAAATAAATCTTAGCCATACCTTAATTTCTTGGAGATCTTTTTGTGTGTGTGTGTGTGTGTGTGTGTGTGTGGCGGGGGTAGGGTTAGGGTTAATATACATGAAAACAATATAAATTACTTTGTGTTTTTCTTACAGACCCATATTATGAATGAATATTGGCCAAGCCGCTACCCCCAACATTACTGCTCAATCCAGCTAAAAATCATGGGTTGGTCCACCTAGCGGGATCTCCCCCTACCTTTCTATGCCAGCCTTTACTTGCCCTGTCCTTTTTAATTTTTTATAAGGTCATTACTGGAGCATCAATGAGTACCATGTATCAGTTTTCATGATAAAAAAAATGCTCAAGATTTTTTACTCTCCTCTCCCAAACTCACAAAAAAGTTATCTTCCTTTTAAAAAAATATTTGGTTATGTCCTAAAAAAATGCTATCTGGTCTGGAAGTGGGTGATCATTTTGTTAAATTTATCTGTGAAAGTGATCCTTCACTCTAAATTCTAAATATATATTTTTTTTCTTTTCCCAACTTTTTTACCGAAAATTGTCTAAAAAGTAGAATCTTGTGTGTATGAATTAGCATCGGGTATACGGCTCCAATTTTACCTATTTTTTAATGTCATGATTTTACATTGTCATAAAAGTATTCATTTTTCTCTTTATTTAAAAATATGATTGAATATTTTCGTTTTTATATCATGTTACAGACGAGAACCAAACCAAGTCATGTAAGTATTTTCTTTTTAAAAATTTATTTTCTTTTGTTTGTCACCTAAAATATATCTACAAAAATCTTTATGTTGGAGAGAAATAGATATGTATTCAATAAATTAAATTGTTTTCCGAGTTAAATCTAAATGTCAATGTCTGTGTTTCCTATAGAAAGAAAGGTTAGAGAATTTACATAAAAAAGTGTATTCATATGTCAAATTTTCTAAAAAAGACAATGGAAGTGGTCTCGAATCTCTAAGTGCCCACCTAAGGGAACTATAGGTGCTGAACCTCTTAAGACTTCAGATATGTCTTATTTTGACTGGGTCAGCTCAAATGCCTTCAAATAGTTTTCAGGTGTCACTGTTATTCCCAACTTTGCGTCAAGGACTTGGACTACACGGATGATATCGCACTACTTGGTGAAACAATTGCTGATGTCCAGTCTACTATTAATTCAGCATATTACATCACAGATTCTGATGAAAATAAATGCCTTGAAGACAAAAATATCATCCTCAATAGTGATGTTCTTGAAGCGGTTGAGACTTTTACATATCTTGACACCATAATCACAGCCATGGGTCAAAGCTCGTATTGATTTTGCATGTCATGTCTTCTGCCGACTCAATTCCTGGCTCTGGTGAGGATCTGAGATAAGGCGCCGCACGAAAGTAAGGATCTACCAAGTGCTGATGCGAATGGTCCTCGTTTATGGCCGTAAGTCCTGACCAATGAGAGTGGAACACGTTAGGCGATTGGAAACTTTTGATCACCACTGCCAGCATTGCATTCTCCGTGTCTGATCGCAGCACTTCCTCTCAAGCAACACAGTGTGTTTCCACTGCAAAATTAACTTCCTCCAACAAGTCATTTTTACGAGACGTCTGTGCTAGCTGGGTCATGAGAGGACTAGGAGAGTCCATTTACGAAGCAATTGCCTCAGCTCTCCTACAGGATTGGAAAAAGCGATGTGATGGACAACGAAAAACCTGGCTGATGGCGGTAAAGCTGACCTGTAACCAAACCTGGGCAAACAGTGTGTGGCTAGAGATTACCCAATCGTGATTTGGTCGGTTTTCGTGAGGGACGTAGTTGTGAGGATAGATGGAGCCGCCTCAACCCACTCCAGGTGAATGCTTTTTCAAGAAACAAGTATGTCCTATTTTGATGAAATTTGAATCGTATTTATAAAATACTCTAGCAAAGACGATGGAAGTGATTCCGAATCTCTGTGCCAGTACGGGGAAAATTAATTCCTCCCCCGTCCCTGAACAGAACAATTTTGCACCACTTTTATGTCCCCTTACGAAGATTAAAATCATGATACTAAACCTTATATCTAAAATAAAATCATGATACTAAACCTTATATCTAAAATCATTATCCCAATTTTGATCAAAATCAATTTATAATTTTGATTATAGAATTTTCTATTAGAAAATTTCTAAAATTTAAGATTAAGTTTAAGGGATCTTAAGAGGAAGTTTAAATTCAGGAAATCTTGTTTTTTGTATTTCCCTACACACACGTGCTTAAGTTGAAGTTGATCTTGGTTTCAGCTTTTTTTGTCACATCCCTATTAAACCATTCTTTTCTTCTAAATTGACATTTCTTGTAATGATGAATCTGTCCACAGCCATAACAAAAATTTATTGGAGGTGGAGCACATTTTTTGTATGATATCTTGAAGTGCATGAATACTTCACGTTGCTGTTAAAAAAAAAAAATTATTATTAAAAAAATTTTT
>OY744525.1:98333557-98335675 GCA_963556195.1 Sepiola atlantica | reverse complement strand
GCTTCTGATGGGTTAAAGAATTAGATAGAATGTATATTCAAACTCAGTTTTATTCTTCAGAAATCTTTCATGAATCTTTGGTCACTGTTTTAACGAGTTAACTGTTGAAAAGGCATCAGAATTTGATTACAACAGTCAACACCTTAAAACTTACGAATAGGCTATATTGCCGGTCCCGGCAAAATAACGATTCCTGCGTTATTTTGCCGGTTCATGTATATTTAACTAAATTGTTAAACATACAGTGACGCCCGGCACAATAATGAGTCTTACGTTATTTTGCCGGCTCGTGTTTATTTAACTATAAATTACTTTTTTTTTTAGCATTTAAATTAATTTTTTTGTATTATTTAAAACTTTATCAAACGAAATTTTATTTATAATTTAAAACTTTGCCTGATTGTTTTTTTTTTGTTTGTTTTTAATTAAACTTTGCCTGATTGATTTTTTGTATAATTTAAAACTTTATTAAGCGACAATATATTTTAAAATAACGATAAAATTAATTTTTACTTCCGGTTGCTTCAATTAGGAGTGAACTCTTCAAAATTACGACTTATTTTATGATTTCATTGAAAGAACATTTTAAAATAGAAACTGTTTAAATCCAGTGATTTTCTGTATATTTTAACATTATCGAAGTTTTTCTTCATAAAGAAAATCAGAATTTTACATTAAAATCTTTCCTTTGTAAAGCACATTTTTAACAAGTAAATTCAACAACTTAATAACTTCATTATTTTAAAAAGTTTGGCCTTGGTTCAAGGATTACGAAGCAACACCTATTAAAGCACATTTTTAACAAGTTAATTCAACAAGTAAATGTTACCAAAGGCAACATAAATTATTCTTCTACCTACCTGTATAAGTTTATTTGTTTATTTTATTATTTATTTTTATTTAAAAAAATCATTTATCAAAATAAATAATAAAATAAACAAATAAACTTATACAGGTAGGTAGAAGAATAATTTATGTTGCCTTTGGTAACATTTATTTGTTGCTTATTTTTTTCTTTATATATAACTTTCCTTAATTTCAATTACTTAAATCGAGAGCAGACTTAGTAATGTTGGGAAAATTCATCAACATTAATTATATTATGAAAAGTAACTAAATAAAAATAAGCCGAAAAGAAAAATAGTATTTTTTTAATAATAAAGGTAAAATATCTATTTTAAAATGATTGCGATTGTTTGGTTCATTTGAGTCACGCCTACTGGTGCCCGTGGTATCTCCGGCTCCCGTGGCGGGTATAAAAAGTGCTGCCGCTTCACAATGTTTGTTTGTAAAACAATTCAACCTTGGATTAAAATGTGTAGCTGTTGAAAATAAAAATTAATTGAATGAACGAAAATATTAGAGACAATTAGATTCTTTAGCCGGATTTCAGATGCTTGTGTACGAATGGGGTCCCAATATTCCCGTCTGCAAACAGCAATTCGTAAAGAAATTACATCAGATACGCTTTACAGCAAATGAAATCCGACTAAATAATCTAATTGTCTCTAATATTTCCGTTCATTTAATTATTTTACTTTTAATGTTTTTTGTATTAAAAGCAGATATTTCTTTAACCAACACAATAGGGCAGGTCGATTTTTTTTAAATTTCTTTTACCTTTTCTTTCGCAAGGCCATAACAATTAGGTTTTTAAAAAAAATGAACCGGCATAATAACGATCCCTTTACATTAGTAAATAATTATTGTGCCGGGTGTCACTGTATGTTTAACAATTTAGTTAAATATACATGAACCGGCAAAATAATGCAGGAATCGTTTCCTAAAACTTATATGATTCATATCATGGAGAATGATTCAGTCACAAAATTATCGAAAGAGTGGAATAATTCAACTAAACGTTGAATAATAACTAATCATCACACAAGAGAATGAATAGCTTCCATAGTAAAAAATTTTTTTTCAAAAAAAACGAAAAACCGAACCGTAAACCGAGGTTTTAATGGAAAAAAACCGAAACCGATACCGAAACCAAAATTTCAAAACCGCCCAACTCTAATATATATATATATATATACATACATATATACATACATATATATAAATATATATATACATACATACATATATATAAATATATATATATATACATACATA
>OY744525.1:98326057-98328557 GCA_963556195.1 Sepiola atlantica | reverse complement strand
GTATTATATAAATACTCATATTTATATATATTTATATATATATACTCATATTTATATATATTTATATATATATATACTCATATTTAAATATATATACATATATTTATATATATATATATATACTCATATATATACATATATTTATATATATATATATATATATACTCATATATATATATATATATTTATATATATATATATATATATATACTCATATATATATATATATATTTATATATATATATATATACTCATATATATATATATATATTTATATATATATATATATACTCATATATATATATATATTTATATATATATATTTATATATATATATACTCATATATATATATATATTTATATATATATATATATAGTAGAGAATGGTAGTTTGCTTGAAGCATTGCTGGGTATAGTAGTAGTAAGTTTTTGAAAGGCTGTGGGCAATGCAATTCCGGGTAAGATGCAAGATGAAAGGAAAGGAACAAAAACAATAAAAATAAATCGAATACGATATAAGACTTACTATTTATTTTTCCTTTTTTTTCCTTTTTTTTTTTTTTTTTCTTACATAACAGCAAGAGTGTTTTAGCTGTCCGGGTGATTAAAAATCACTATTTGATATTTCGGGAAAAGACATCCCTTTTTCAAAAATAATTAGACCAGAAGAAGAATAATATTTTATTCTTCTCCGACTGTGTAGAGAATAATACAAAACAAAATGGCTGCCAGATATAGACCGCAGCAAAAAAACAGTTTCACAGGGAATATAAATTAAGTTAAGTTTATTTTAATATTATGTTAAATATATGATTGGTGTTTAGAATATTAGTGTAATGTTGGTTAGGTGTATGGTGTTCGATAAACTGTTATTTTTGATAATATATATATATCATTTTTTTATTTTATTTATTTATTTATTTTTTTTTTATATTTGAATATTTACTTTGTTTTATCTTCGTATTTTAATTTGTTTATCTTTCTATCGTAATTTAAGAATTTTAATATAAATTAAAGTAATTAGTCTCATATTTTAAATATTCTAGATCTATCTACTTATCGATTTCGATTATCATCTATTAAAGAAGTGTTATTAATTACTAATTGTGAGTTTCGTCAAATTAGATTAACGAATTAACTTATTAACTTGATATATTTATTATAAGATAAAGGGGAGTAACTCTGGATTTTTAAAATATTTTTTTTATAATTAATTTTTTTTTAAATTTTTTTTTTAATTTTATAAAATCTTTTTTTTTGGTGGAGATCTGTATAACAATATTAGTATATATATACAACATATATACACAAATGCATATATACATATATATATACATATCTATGTATTATTGTTTGTTTAATTGTTTATCTATATATATTCATCAATTTCTTTACATATTTGTTTGTTTTTGTTTTTTTTGTTTTTTTTTAATTTTTTATAATCTTTTTTTTTTTGGTGGAGATCTGTATAACAATATTAGTATATATATACAACATATATACACAAATGCATATATACATATATATATACATATCTATGTATTATTGTTTGTTTAATTGTTTATCTATATATATTCATCAATTTCTTTACATATTTGTTTGTTTGTTTTTTTTTTTTGTTTTTTTTTTTGTTTTGTTTTTTTATTTATTTATTTTTTATTATTATTATTTACTTGTTTAATTTATTTTATGAATTATTTATTTAATATTTGCATGTTATTTGTATACATTCTATATGTGTTTGGTTTGGATTTATTAATTAATAATGCTAGGTTATGGAGTGACTTATTTTGGTGGGTTAGACGAGTATGCTGAATATGGTTTTTGGTTTGTGGTTGAAAGTGTGTAAGGATGGAAGTTCATATGGGGAGGGGCCTGTTTGATTGTTTGGGTGTATGGTGAGTTTATTATGGGAGGTGAGTAATGAGTGAAATGGTGGAAACGGACTCTGTTAAGTGTTAGATATGGGGGTTGGTTGGTGGATGGGGGGTAGATATTATAGAATGAAAGGTGAGTAGAGCTCGTGACGTTGATTGAGTGAGGGGTTTAATCTGGAGATGAGGATTGATTCTGTAAACCCTCACTCAATCAACGTCACGAGCTCTACTCACCTTTCATTCTATAATATCTACCCCCCATCCACCAACCAACCCCCATATCTAACACTTAACAGAGTCCGTTTCCACCATTTCACTCATTACTCACCTCCATAATAAACTCACCATACACCCAAACAATCAAACAGGCCCCTCCCCATATGAACTTCCATCCTTACACACTTTCAACCACAAACCAAAAACCATATTCAGCATACTCGTCTAACCCACCAAAATAAGTCACTCCATAACCTAGCATTATTAATTAATAAATCCAAACACATATAGAATGTATACAAATAACATGCAAATATTAAATAAATAATTCATAAAATAAATTAAACAAGTAAATAATAATAATAAAAAATAAATAAATAAAAAAACAAAACAAAAAAAAAAAACAA
>OY744525.1:98303557-98316057 GCA_963556195.1 Sepiola atlantica | reverse complement strand
CATAGATATACTTATATATATTTGTATAGATATAGATATACTCATATATATATATATATATATAGATATACTCATATATATATATTTATATAAATATATATAGATATACTCATATATATATATATATTTATATAAATATATATAGATATACTCATATATATATATTTATATAAATATATATAGATATACTCATATATATATATATATATATACTCATATATATATATATTTATATAAATATATATATATATATACTCATATATACATATTTATATATATATATATATACTCATATATATATAAGGAGATATACTCATATATATATATATATATATATATATATATATATATATTCATGTATATATATATATATATACTCATATATATATAGAGAGATATACTCATATATATATATATAGAGAGAGATATACTCATAAATATATATATATATATAGATATACTCATATATATATATATAGAGAGAGAGATATACTCATATATATATATATATATATATACGCATATATATATATACTCATATATATATAGAGATATACTCATATATATATATAGAGAGAGATATACTCATATATATATATGCATAAATATATATAGATATATATATACTCATATATATATAGATATACTCATATATATACTCATATATATAGAGAGATATACTCATATATATACTCATATATAGAGAGAGATATACTCATATATATATATATACTCATATATATAGAGAGATATAATCATATATAGAGAGATATACTCATATATATAGATATATATATATATATAGAGAGAGAGAGATATACTCATATATAGATATATAGAGATATACTCATATATATATATATATTTATATATATACTCATATATATATATATAGATATACTCATATATAGATATATATAGATATACTCATATATAGATATATATAGATATACTCATATATATATATATAGATATACTCATATATAGATATATATAGATATACTCATATATATATATATATATATATTTATATATATACTCATATAGATATATATCGATATATAGAGAGATATACTCATATATATATATATATATATTTATATATATACTCATATATATATATATATATATATATATATACTCATATATATATAGATATACTCATATATATATATATAGATATACTCATATATATATATAGATATACTCATATATATATATAGAGAGAGATATGTATAGATATAGATATACTCATATATATATAGATATGTATAGATATAAATATACTCATATATATATAGATATGTATAGATATAGATATACTCATATATATAGATATATTTATAGATATGTATAGATATAGATATACTCATATATATAGATATATTTATAGATATGTATAGATATAGATATACTCATATATATAGATATATTTATAGATATGTATAGATATAGATATACTCATATATATAGATATATTTATAGATATGTATAGATATAGATATACTCATATATATAGATATATTTATAGATATGTATAGATATAGATATACTCATATATATAGATATATTTATAGATATGTATAGATATAGATATACTCATATATATAGATATATATATATAGATAGATATATATATACGCATAGATATATTTTTTTTTTCTCGGATATATATATGTATATTGATATATATATATAGATAGATATATAGATATATATAGATATACTCATATATATAGATATATAGATATAGATATAGATAGATATAGATATATATAGATATACACATATATAGATATATATAGATATATATATAGATATACTCATATAAAGATATATATAGATATAGATATATATAGATATACACATATATAGATATATATATAGATATACTCATATAAAGATATAGATATATATAGATATACTCATATATAGATATATAAAAATACATTTATTTATACTCCAAAATAATTACAACCAAATATAATAGTATAATTCATTAATACCAGTGTCATTAATTTATATACGATTCTTACTAAAAATAATCCCCATTATATTTTATTAACTCACTAGCGGGGCTACCCGGCGTTGCTCGGGGTCATAAAAACATATAATTGAGGGGAAATCGCGTGTGTAACATCTTTATATTCAAACTTCTATTCCCCCCCGCCTCCTCTATAGCCGTCTATTTATCTTTCTACCTTTCTCTTCCCTGGTCGCCCCATTTCACCGCTTCTTTTTAATTTTACCTTTTGGGAAGGCTGCTTCTTCCCCACCATTTCTCCTACGTTGCCCAGTGCAATAGTATGACATATTTCTATAAAAAGTACCACCTCTATCTGCGCTTTCTATATACGTACTTATCTCCGCTCCGGTATTCATACTATATACGTATGTATCAGGTGTGCAGACTATATACGTACCTATCGTCGCCCCAGTGCACATATTATATACGTACCTATTGCCGCCCCGGTGCATATACTATATAAGTACCCATTGCTGCCCTGGTATGCATGCTATATACGTACCTATCGCTGTCCCGGTGTAAATGCTACATACGTACCTATTGCTGCCCCGGTGCAATGCAACATATGTTCCTATCGCAGCCCCAGTACTTTCAAAATCGAAAACGCCTCCAGAGCACTACTGAAATCACTTAGGTATCCTCCCTCCTTTTTATCTGCAAAAAAGTCCAAATTGGAACGAAGATGGCGTTAAAATATTTTCCATCTAGGATATTGAGCACTTTTCTCCCGGACAACGCCGAGTACTTTGAAAATAAAGGAGGCCTTATGAGCACTACTGAAATAACTCTTATCGATTCCCCCATCCTTTTCAGCGTAGATGCTGTAAAAATATTATCCAAACCTATCACTACAGTAGCTCTATCTAAGACATTGAGCACTTTTCCCCACTTACAACCCAGAGTACTTTCAAAATCAAGGACGCCTCCTGAGCACTACTGAAATCATTTAGGTATCCTCCCTCCTTTTCATCTGCAAAATAGTCCAAAGGAGAACGAAGATGGCGTTAAAATATTTTCCAAACCTATCAGTACAGTAGCTCTATCTAAGATATTGAGCACTTTTCTCCCGGACAACGCCGAGTACTTTGAAAATCAAGGAGTCCTCCTGAGCACTACTGAAATCACTTAGATATCCTCCCTCTTTTTCATCTCCAAAATAGTCCAAAGGGGAACGAAGATGACGTTAAAATATTTTCCAAACCTATCACTACAGTAGCTCTATCTAAGATATTGAGCACTTTTCTCACGGACAACGCCGAGTACTGTGAAAATATAGGACGCCCCCTGAGCACTACTGAAATCACTTAGGTATCCTCCCTGTTTTTGATCTGCCAAATAGTCTAAACAGGAACGAAATTTGCGTTAAAATATTATCCAAACCTATCACTACAGTAGCTCTATCTAGGACATTGAGCACTTTTCTCCCGGACAACGCCGAGTACTATGAAAGTCAAGGAGGCCTCCTGAGCACTACTGAAATCACTTAGGTATCCTTCCTCCTTTTCATATGCAAAATAGTCCAAAGGGGAACGAAGATCGCGTTAAAATATTTTCTAAACATATCACTACAGTAGCTCTATCTAGGATATTGAGCACTTTTCTCCCGGACAACACCGACTACTTTGAAAATCAAGGAGGCTTCATGAGCACTAATGAAATCACTCTTATTGATTCCCCCATCCTTTTTCAGTGTAGATGCTGTTTAAATATTATCCAAACCTATCACTACAGTAGCTCTATCTAGGATATTTAGCACTTTTCTCCCAGACAATGCCGAGTACTTTGAAAGTCAAAGAGGCCTCCTGAGCACTACTGAAATCACTTAGGTATCCTCCCTCCTTTTCATCTGCAAAATAGTCCAAAGGGGAACGAAGATGCTGTTAAAATATTATCCAAACCTATCACTACAGTAGCTCTATCTAAGACATTGAGCACTTTTCTCCCGGACAACGCCGAGTACTTTGAAAATCGAGGACGCCTCCTGAGAACTACTGAAATCACTTAGGTATCCTCTCTCCTGATCTTCAAAATAGTCCAAAGTGGAACGAAGATGACGTTAATATATTTTCCAAACCTATCACTACAGTAGCTCTATCTAGGATATTGAGCACTTTTCTCCCGGACAACGCCGAGTACTTTGAAAATCAAGGAGGCCTCCTTAGCACTACTGGACTTACTCTTATCGATTCCCCCATCCTTTTCAGAGTAGATGCTGTTAAAATATTATCCAAACCTATCACTACAGTAGCTCTATCTAAGACATTGAGCACTTTTCTCCCGGACAACGCCGAGTACTTTTAAAGTCAATGAGGCCTCCTCAGCACTACTGAAATCACTTGGATATCCTCCCTCTTTTTCATCTGCAAAATAGTCTAAAGGGGAACGAAGATTGCGTTAGAATATTTTCCAAACCTATCACTACAGTAGCTCTATATAAGATATTGAGCACTTTTCTCCCGGACAACGCCGAGTAATTGGAAAATCAAGGAGGCCCCATTAGCACTACTGAAATAACTCTTATCGATTTTCCCATCATTTTCAGCGTAGATGCTGTTAAAATATTATCCAAACCTATCACTACAGTAGCGATATCTAGGACATTGAGCACTTTTCTCCCGGAAAACGCCGAGTACTATGAAAATCAAGGAGGCCTCCGTAGCACTACTGAAATAACTTAGGTATCCTTGCTTTTTTTCATCTGCAAAATAGTCCAAAAGGGAACGAAGATGGCGTTAAAATATTTTCAAAACCTATCACTACAGTAGCTCTATCTAGGATATTGAGCACTTTTCTCCCGGACAACGCCGACTACTTTTAAAATCAAGGAGGCCTCATGAGCACTAATGAAATTACTCTTATTGGTACCCCCATTTTTTTCAGCATAGATGCTGTTAAAATATTATCCAAACCTATTACTACAGTAGCTCTATCTAGGATATTGAGCACTTTTCTCCCGGACAACGCTGACTACTTTGAAAATCAAGGAGGCCTCATGAGCACTATTGAAATAACTCTTATTGATTCCCCAATCCTTTTCAGCATAGATGCTGTTAAAATATTATCCAAACCTATCACTACAGTAGCTCTATTTAAGACATTGAGCACTTTTCTCCCGGACAACGCCGAGTACTTTGACAATCGAGGACGCCTCCTGAGAACTACTGAAATCACTTTGGTATCCTCTCTCCTGATCTGCAAAATAGTCCAATAGGGAACAAAGATGACGTTAAAATATTTTCCAAATCTATCACTACCGTAGCTCTATCTAGGATATTGAGCACTTTTCTCCCGGACAACGCCGAGTACTTTTAAAATCAAGGAGGCCTCCTTAGCACTACTGAAATTACTCTTATCGATTCCCCCATAATTTTCAGCGTAGATGCTGTTAAAATATTATCCAAACCTATCACTACAGTAGCTCTATCTAAGACATTGAGCACTTTTCTCCCGGACAACGCCGAGTACTTTTAAAGTCAAGGAGGCCTCCTGAACACTACTGAAATCACTTAGATATCCTCCCTCTTTTTCATCTCCAAAATAGTGTAAAGGGGAACTAAGATTGCGTTTAAATATTTTCCAAACCTATCACTACAGTAGCTCTATCTAAGATATTGAGCACTTTTCTCCCGGACAACGCCGAGAAATTTGAAAATCAAGGAGGCCCATTAGCACTACTGAAATAACTCTTATCGATTTTCCCATCATTTTCAGCGTAGATGCTGTTAAAATATTATCCAAACCTATCACTACAGTAGCAGTATCTAGGACATTGAGCACTTTTCTCCCGGAAAACGCCGAGTACTATGAAAATCAAGGAGGCCTCCGTAGCACTACTGAAATAACTTAGGTATCCTCGCTTTTTTTCATCTGCAAAATAGTCCAAAAGGGAACGAAGATGGCGTTAAAATATTTTCAAAACCTATCACTACAGTAGCTCTATCTAGGATATTGAGCACTTTTCTCCCGGACAACGCCGACTACTTTGAAAATCAAGGAGGCTTCATGAGCACTAATGAAATCACTCTTATTGGTTCCCCCATTTTTTTCAGCGTAGATGCTGTTAAAATATTATCCAAACCTATTACTACAGTAGCTCTATCTAGGATATTGAGCACTTTTCTCCCGGACAACGCTGACTACTTTGAAAATCAAGGAGGCCTCATGAGCACTACTGAAATAACTCTTATTGATTCCCCAATCCTTTTCAGCATAGATGCTGTTAAAATATTATCCAAACCTATCACTACAGTAGCTCTATTTAAGACATTGAGCACTTTTCTCCCGGACAACGCCGAGTACTTTGACAATCGAAGACGCCTCCTGAGAACTACTGAAATCACTTTGGTATCCTCTCTCCTGATCTGCAAAATAGTCTAAAGGGGAACAAAGATGACGTTAAAATATTTTCCAAATCTATCACTACAGTAGCTCTATCTAGGATATTGAGCACTTTTCTCCCGGACAACGCCGAGTACTTTTAAAATCAAGGAGGCCTCCTTAGCACTACTGAAATTACTCTTATCGATTCCCCCATAATTTTCAGCGTAGATGCTGTTAAAATATTATCCAAACCTATCACTACAGTAGCTCTATCTAAGACATTGAGCACTTTTTTCCCGGACAACGCCGAGTACTTTTAAAGTCAAGGAGGCCTCCTGAGCACTACTGAAATCACTTAGATATCCTCCCTCTTTTTCATCTGCAAAATAGTCTAAAGGGGAACGAAGATTGCGTTAAAATATTTTCCAAACCTATCACTACAGTAGCTCTATCTAAGATATTGAGCACTTTTCTCCCGGACAACGCCAAGTAATTTGAAAATCAAGGAGGTCTCATGAGCACTAATGAAATCACTCTTATTGATTCCCTAATCTTTTTCAGCGTAGATGCTGTTAAAATATTATCCAAACCTATCACTACAGTAGCTCTATCTAAGACATTGAGCACTTTTCTCCCGGACAACGCCGAGTACTTTGAAAATCGAGGACGCCTCCTGAGAACTACTGAAATCACTTAGGTATCCTCTCTCCTGATCTTCAAAATAGTCCAAAGTGGAACGAAGATGACGTTAATATATTTTCCAAACCTATCACTACAGTAGCTCTATCTAGGATATTGAGCACTTTTCTCCCGGACAACGCCGAGTACTTTGAAAATCAAGGAGGCCTCCTGAGCACTACTGAAATCACTTAGGTATCCTACGTCCTTGTCATATGCAACATAGTCCAAAGGGGAACGAAGATGACGTTAAAATATTATCCAAACCTATCACTACAGTAGCTCTATCTAGGTTATTGAGCACTTTTCTCCTGGACAACGCCGAGTACTTTGAATATCAAGACCCCCTCCTGAGCACTACTGAAATTACTTAGGTATCCCCCCCTTCTCCAAATTGTGCCTGAGGCGCTCACACCGGCGAATGCCGACACTCCCCCTCCCTAAATTTGGCATGAGGCGCCCCAACGGCGAATGCCGCCCCCCCCCCTCATTTCGCCTGAAATGAGGAGGTAATGCCTAGAAGGATTATATCATGATAACAGAACGGCCATAGTGAGGAAGGGAGAGGGAAGGAATATTATTGTCTATTTATAATTAAGAAAGAAAGGTAGAAAGGGTGGGAGTGAGAGGGAATGAAGAAAGAAATGAAGAAAGGGTTGTAGTGTCTGTGAATTTCTTCCTGCCACTCTCTGACGTAATTTCTGGTTTATCGTGACTTTGCATTATTTTTCAAATAATACATGATTGCATTGATTTCTTCTTAAATTAGTACTAAACAACGTTGAAAAATCGAGTTAAAAGCCACCCCCCATTGGAGAAAAGTGCTCAGTCGACCCCGGAAGAGTCAATTTTTTTTTCCGGTTCCGAGATATTAGACGCGCCTGGGCTGGCCGGTCGGAATGATGCTACCCGTGTGACCGTTTGTTGGGTACTTTCGGAGGAGAAGCTTTACATACATACATACATACAGACAGGTGGGATTTATATAATAGATTATCAAATATTATCTAGAATTAAATTTATTAATACCACTGTCATTAATAAATAAAAGCAATTACCGCTATGTTTTATTAATTAACTACTAAATATTACTTAGAATTAAAATACATTTATTTATCCATCAAAATAATTAAAACTAAATATCAATTGATCAAAATATAACGGTAAAATTTATTAATATTAAGGTCATAAATCTATATACGATTTTTACTAGAAATAATTACCATTATATTTTATTAATTCATTGTCAAATACTACACAAAATTAAATTTATTCATCAGCAGTAATAATTTAAACTAAATATCACTTTAAGCTTTTTGCCGCGATAATGTAGACGACTGCATTAAAGAAGTTGATACATCCCCTCAACAAGGAACAACACCTGTCAAATGTAGGTCGCGTGCCATGACTCCTAACTTGACACATCAGCCCAAGACAACTTTTAAATGGCTACAGACACCCACCCCTAACACCTGTCCTACCTCTCTTTCTTTCGCTTCTCTTTCCCTTTCTTTTCCTTTCCCTCGGCCCCAGCTCAGCATTGGATAAAAATAAAATCATGAATTACTGTAAATTAAACTTTTCTAACGGCCAATATGTTTATTTTTTTTAAAAATTGGTCATATGACTATTATTTCTTCTTCTTCTTCTTTGCTTGACTCCATTCTTCTTGGACTTCACCGACCTGGTCGGATCAAGGAAAAACTTTCTGTCTGATGAGACCTCAGCTCTTGATAGCTGTAGATCGATAATATCGACATGCCAGTGTAGCAGACCTTGTACATGTTCGAATAAAAGCATTCACAATACAGCTCTATATATTTATTGATCACTCTTTTATAAGCCCGGTTTGATTCCCTTTGGATTTCTACGCTGTGGATTTTTACTCTACCTGGATTACTATATATATATATATATATTTTTCAATTTTCTTATCTTTTTGTTTTTGCTGGGGATGGGGCATCCTACTGGATGCCAGACATTCACCCGCCATTTCAGACACTCCAGCTGAGATAATTTTTTTAAGATTCTAACCGTCCCTTCAAGTGCAATAGTTTGTATCTCTCTTGCACTTGGTTCACTGGGTATATTCGCCATATATGTGTGTTTGTCAATGCTTGTGTGTGTTCCCTATAGAAATAGAGGTCAGAAAATCTACATCTAATCTAAGCGTATTTATATGTAAAAATTTCTGGGGAACACAATAGAAACTGTTCTGAATCTCTAGGGGAGCTATGGGGCAGAAACCCCCTTTAAAACGGCAAATATATCCTATTTTGATGAAATTTGAATCATGTATAAAATTTTCCAGTAAAATTGGTTTTAAATCTTTCCATCCTTCTTCCCCCCCTCTTAAAAGTTCAAATACCTTAATTCTTTGGGAAACGCCGGGCGTGCTTCAATGGACATTAAAGAATATGAATTTACAGGAATTAACATGTCAAAATAACAATAAAAAAGGTAATATTGTGTTAATATGGGCAGGAGGCAGAAGGACATAGGATACTTTATTCAGTCCCAGACAACGATAGGTCTTCCTGCTAGTCTTCTAATATATAAAGTAGAGACGATTTTTCCCCTGTACCTTCTCGGAGAATAGGAAAATAACCACAGGCATCACAGGCTACTAAACTCACCACTATATTACACTTATTCACTCAGGCGTGTTTTAGTAAATTTGCTATTATTGTTTCCTTCTTAACACTAAATATTACATTTGGCCCGCCATCCACGTCTCTTCAAAAAACCAACTCCATATAATTCTGTACTGTCACTCTACTCATCGACACCGGGAACTAATACACACAGTTTAATTTTCACAAAACACCGGCTGTCATTTATTATTTGCCTGGTATTAATTTAACACGCATGCCAATAATCAAGCTTAGGTTAATTGGCCTATTTTCACATTTGTTTTTAACCCGGAAGCGTGGCGCAGACGGCAAGAAAGTAAGTTTCATTATCACCAGTTTTAGCGTTCGATCCCATTCCACTCTTCCACTTTTTTTCTTTTTTTTTTTAAATTTCAAACATTCGCCAACACGGTAGACGGGGCAGAAAGAACAATAACCCGTTTCTTTTTTTATTCGACGTCATGCAATAGGTAGTACTTTCTCCCGTGCAACGTCGGGCGACGGGTTCCGCTAGTATTTAAATAAATTATGCTTAATTCAACAGCGCTTACTTTTTTCTTTTCTTTTGATTACCTATTGTCAGTTTTAAAAAAACACACCTTTTATCAGTTCAGATATTATTTAATTGTTTATTACATTTATTGAAATGTACTTTAAAAAAATTTTATTGAATTTTATTATTAATTTTTATTCTTGAAATGTTTTTTTTGTTCAAGCTTTTATGAATATAAATTGATTTTATTCAATCCAGTATTTTTGGGTAGCATTTTTGGTACTTTGAACTTTCTTGACTGGAGCAATTTTGTTCCGGTTAATTTTTTTCTATAGCCTTATATACTTTACCTTAAGAAAATAAAACCAAGATGTTTTTGTTTTTTTTGTACATTTGTAGATTAACATCCTCCGCTTCCCTCAAACAAATGAGATTCTACTTTTTTTAGGCGATTATTTTATTTTATTGTTTTAGAGTTTAGAATCAGTTTCTAATATAAATTTAACTTAAAATGATCCCCCATTTTTAAGTCATTCTAACGTTTTAGGGCACACAAATCTGTTTACCACTAACCTTAAGTCTGAGTGACTCGGTTAGGAATAGGTTAGAAGACCAGAATGGATGTTTAGAAAAATAATTTATTGGAGAAAGAATGTTTTGAAAAATAATTTGACTCCTTTCCAGCCATGTTTCTTCTTTCAGGGTTTGTTTTATGTTGACATCTCTCTCTTGTCTGACAATTTTAGAACTATTACAAAAATAAGCATTGTGAAAAATGCCACTGTTTTTTTTTGTAGGAACTTAGCTTCTACTCACTGGTCATTTAATGCTAACATGATTACAATAGATAAATATGGATAAAAAATATGAAAGAATTAAAAATATCTCGTACAAATGAGTGCTCTGAAAGAGTAAATTATCAGGTATCAAAATTGACTTAACATCGGTAAACCCCAAATTCACCAGAATTAAATTGCTCCAATCAAGTGGGTTCAATAGCACGGCATTTTCAAGAGAATAAAATCTTAGCAGATTTCGTAATAAAAAGCAAAAAGACGATTATTCATAATTTAAAATATAATTAGGTAAAACAAATTTTTTTTTTTAAATGCTTCAATTCTCATTTCGAGGAATCAATAGAGTTCAGAAATTGTATTTCACAACAAAGAAGAAAAAGAATTGAAAATATGGCATCTTCTTCTTCCCAGGATGAAGGAAGATGCTATGCTGTATGATTATTTCAGGAAAAATGGTCTTTTGCTGAATGGAAGAGAACCTGTAAACACAGGCACAAAATCAAATCAAATTTATTGGGAAAAAATAGCAACGGGCAACAAGCCATGTAAATGGACAGAAGATGTGTACGTCTCTATATACTGTCGGAATGTTTGTCCAAGGCGACTTTAAACCTGCATATGGTCGGCATTGTCTTTACCTCGTCTGGTAGGCTGTTCTACGGAGCAGAAACACGAACAGAGAATGCTGCTTTTCTTCTGAAGAGACGAAAGCGCTTATGATGCATCTTTTGCTCGGTCCCACGGAGACCACAACTTGGCGCTGGGGTGAAAAATTCCTTGAAAGGTAGATTTAAATTCTCGTTGATGTTTTACGCCAGAATCAGGTCCCCTCGCATCTTCCGCTGTTCAAGTAAGGGGTAATTATTCAAAGATCGGCGGCTATGATGCATCCAGCGCTGCTTTGAACTGTTTGGACATCCGCAGGCTGACCACGGCTTCTGTTTATTTACATTTCTAAATGTCCAGTAAAAATAATTAATCGTTAAACTTTTACTGTTTTTTTTTATTTTTATTTTTACTTAATTTTTTTTTTACTAATATTTATTGCTAGAATGTTGAAATAATTATTTATTTTCATTAAATGTGTTTAAAAACACATTTAATGAAAATAAATAATTTTACAAAAATAAATTATTTCAACCATTTAACTAAAAATGTTTTTTTAATCATACAAAGTTGCATTTGTTATTTATTTTCACGGTGTCATATGCTTACATTTTCGTCTAGAGACGCTTTCTTCAAAATGCCATCCATTTAATCCAACAGTACCTTCGATTCATTAATTCAATTATTTTATTTAGATTTAAAGTAAGCTTTAAATTTACTATAAAAAATATGTGCCTGGCAAAAGGTGCATATACTTTGTAGTATATCGAATCAAAACTTGGAAAAAATAATGTAATCTTTTTTTTTCTTCTTTTTTCAGACTTTTTTTTTCTTCCAACCCAACTCGATAACTGAAAGAATCAACTGCAGACCTAAATGCTAACGGACGCAGAGCCCATTCCAGCGACAAAAATACAGAAAGTTGTTTTGTCCGGCTCTACAAAGCA
>OY744525.1:98188557-98301057 GCA_963556195.1 Sepiola atlantica | reverse complement strand
GAGTTAATGGTCATATATTATTTATATATGTGTACGGTTAGTGGGAGAGAATTTTAGCAGAGTGCTCAATAATCAAGAAAATTAAAAAATAAGAGCATGATATTTATTGTATTATAGAAGATCAGAACAACATCGGTACCGCCGTTTTCAAATCCAAATGGTAAAGGAGACCAATTATAGGTCCCCTTTGTTTGGATTTGAAACCGACGGTACCGATGTTGTTCTGTAATACAATATATATATATATATATATTAGTTTTAATCTTATTATGTATCCATATATGAAGGAAATAGTAATTTAATTTCTTACATATTACATACGTCGATATATAGATATACGCGCATTTATAACTGTACACATTATTATATTACACTATTTTTCTTTTATTACAAACGAACTTTGGACAAGTCAAGATAATTGCAGCTTAATGAGGCAAAAAGAAATTGACACGGAATATTGAATTCTTAACTTTTGTCATTTGTGGAAAAATCGACATAAAATTATTTTTTTTAACATTCATTCGATGAATTGCACTATTTTGTATGTAAACCCAGAAAAATGATTGTTTTTATTAAAAATGAAATAAGCATCAGCGACGGTGCACGAATAGCCTGATGGATACCATCGCGGCCTTTGAAATTGGCATAGCAGATTCCAATCCATACAGATCTATTGTACTCATTTACGGATTAATACTGTTGGGAAAAGGCATGAACCATCAATCCCCTCCTCCCCTCAGTTATGGGTAAAATAGTAACTTATATTCTTTCAATCACGTCTTCTAATAAATCGTTAGCTATAGGTACTGTTTTCGGATTAGATAACCCTTAAAAAGGGGTTGATATGTCATTAAACAAGCAAACTATACCATAATCATCTCTAAAAAAAATTATACAGAAAATATTAATTACTAGTGGGACACTGTGGAAATTGCACAGTGTTTTCTACATCAATCTGTATAATTTACTGTTTAATAATAATAATATTCTTTTTGAAATAATGTCTATCATTAGGGTGAATTAAGAAAAACATTTCTTCAGTAAAAATAATTGTCAGCTAGATATTTTTTTAAACAATAAATATTCGATTTTTTTACCATAAAAATAATTGTCAATTAAATATTCTTCAAATCAATAAAAATGAACGTCACTTTTTGAAATCTATTTATTTAAAATGTAACTGTTCTAGTCGATGAAACGACATAAATGTATTTTGGAACAATTTATTTTAAAATAGGTAAAGCGACATCAGATTAATCATCATCACTGATCGGATGATCCCATCTTTCAAAAAGTGGGTGGAGGGTGATAACGTACATACGAACATAAAATTGCCTTAGCGTATTATTATAGGAATAATTATTTAATTTTTTTTTTTAAATCATCTTTATAGATAATCATTTCAAATAACATTGCAATAATATTGAAGAATTGTAAAATTTAAATTTTAAAATGAATTTCCTCAAATGACAGAAGTTAGGAATACAATATTTGGTGCAATTTTTAGCTTTATCGTTAGTCAATTATCAGGACTTGTCCAAGTGCATCGTTCCAAAATTGACAACATATCTGTTTTAAAAAATATGCACATGATATGCTTATGTATATATATAAGTGTTTATATATTTTTTGTATTTTATTTCTTATTTGTTGACATAGGAATGCAAAATTATTTTTATTTTTTTAAACAGGATTTTCAGACGCATTATGTAATCTTCTTTGTTGTAATGCAATGTAATGTGACTGAAGAAGGTTGCAGGAAGGTTTTAAAAAACATTTTGTGTTCCTATATATCAACGAAGAAGAAATTTAAAAAATTATATAAAAACACTTATATATCTTTTACATTTAATCTTTTATACATATATATGTGTGTGTGTGTGTAAGGTTAGTGGAAGAAAACCCTATCAGAGTGCTCAATTATTAAGAAAAAATAAGAGTGTAATATTTATTAATATTACAGAAGATCAGAACAACATCGGTACCAAATCTTAACAATCCTATGATAGGCCTCTTTACCGGACTCTCTTCAGCTTCTGTCTGTCTCCCAGGAAAATGGTGGCTCACGCATTATGTGATTTACTGACGATATTTCGATTCTCTGCTTAATTTTAGTTTTCATCATTTATGCTAATTCGGTTTATTGGGGAAAAAAAACTTTTTCTGCTCACCCATGACTAAAATATTGGCAGAATTTACAGGTGAAAATGATGAAAATTAAAATTAAGCAGAGACTCAAGATATCGTCAGTAAATCACATAATGAGCGAGCTGCCATTTTCCGGGGAGACAGACATACACAGAGGCTGAAGAGAATCCGGTAAAGAGGCCTATTATAGGTCCCCTTAGTTAAGATTTGAAACTGACAGTACCAATGTTGTTCTGGTCTTCTGCAAAACATATATATATATATATATATATATATTTAAATGTTGAATTAAATTAACGATAATTGAATTATCGTTTAATAATGATCTATCGTGATAATATAAATCTCAATATATTGAATAGAGCAATCAATTCTAGAGATGAAAGATGAGAATAAAAAATTGTAAAGATACAATATTTATTAGAACATCAAAAGTTCAGAGCAAATCCATGGATTAAGGATATGAAGCTCCTTGCTCTGAACTTTTGATGTTCCAATAAATATTGTATCTTTACAATTTTTTATTCTCATCTTTCATCTCTCTTTCTCTCTCTCTCTCTCTCTCTCTCTCTCTCTCTCTCTCTCTCTCTCTATATATATATATATATATATATATATATATATATATATATATATATATATATACACACACATACATCACAAGGAATACATGTGGATACGACATGCGATACATTATATGTTGATATTTATGTTTATTCTTCTATATTTATGAAGAGAGAATGTTCAAAATAAGTGAGAGCTTATGTAGATTTAAGAGCGCATGATGACTAGTAGTCACCATGCACTGTTGACCCGAAATGCTCTCTCTATCCCTACATATACAATACAGGAATCAACATTTCATTGTGACTGCTTGTTTGATGCTTTTGCAATCTTCAAATCACAAGTGAAGTGAAACTGACAGAGACAATAAAAAGTTGGTTTCTATATCTGCATTGTCCATATGTGCTATGGATTAGCAACATACATATGTACACATATCCACACACATATAAATATGCATGTCTATACACATGCATATATATACACACGTCTATATTAAATAGACATGTATAAAAACAGACATACATCTCTATACACTCATATATAAACACAGAAACATGTGTCTGTACATGTGTTTATAAACACATATATGTTGATGCATATACAAATACATATATATATATGTCTATATATATACATACACAAACATGTCTATACACATAGACACACATGTATATATATATATATATATATATATATATACATGTCTATATACATGGACACACATATGGCTATACACATGGACACACATATATGTCTATACACATGGACACACACACACATATATATGTTTATAGTTTGAATTAGCATTTAGTTAAAACAGGATTCAATATTTGTTAAAATATAAACAATAATAAGAATATATATATATATATATATAAACTGTTCGATAAATAACTGGAGTCTTATATTCTACAAGCTTTGATTAACCTTCATCTTCTGCATACAGATTAAATACAGCTGATTCTTATATTATATATGTATATCTTGATACCCTTAGATTTATATACACGCAGAAAAATGAAACCTTAGGCTTACCAAGCGTTCAACAACCATTCTCTGAATGCGACAGTGTGCATACAGATACTTCTCGTGTTTTTTTTATAAAACTTCCTATTGAAATCCTAAAAATTCTTTTTGTTATTTGGTGGGTATTATTCCATAAAAAATAATTACTGCATCAAAATAAATTTCACTGGAAGTTTTTAACTGATAAAATCGGTTTACAAAACTTTGTTTTGTAAAACAGTTTTTTCATATTGTATCTTGTTTGTATCTCTGTTATGGGGATGGCTATCGATCTATTTTATTCTTTAATTTATTCCTGGTCTTGGGTAGATCTAAATGGTCTCTGGTTCATCTTCCGCACACTATCTATCACTAGGAATTGTGGTCCAATATTTCTCGAGTTGTATTTGCTTGAAAAAAAAAAAAAAGAATACGTATATATTTGTTCCATCAATAGACAAGAGGTAATATTTTAAATGGCTTATTTTAGGTAAAAATGTCATTAAACCAATAAAACAATAAACAAAACGGAATCTTACAAAAACTATAAGTATATATTATAGTTGTAGTTTTCTAATTACAGTCAGTGAAATAAATGAAATGTTTTAGATATGAATATTTTTCTTTTACAAAGAATAAAAACAAAGAATGTAATTAAATATGGTTTATAATTTAAATTAAGAAAAAATTCAAAGCTATTGAGTACATAATAATTCTCTTGGGTTTAATCATCTATTTATTATGTCCCCTTTTGACATTTTTTATCAATCATCCCATTTCAACATTTAATGAAAACAAAAGATTTTTATTTTTAAAAACACACACACACATATATATAATAATTTAATTAAAATTGCAAAAAATTTTTTTCAATGTAATGAATAAAAAATGACTGAAAGCAAATATTATTTCCAAAACAAATGATGAAAATCGTTTGAGTTAGAAAATAATTCATCGTAAGTAGCAAAACCAAAAATAATAAACTTACTAATTCTTATTGTGGAGCCAGACATTAGAATTATGTGTATTTACATATTTTTTAAATCTTATATATATATAACACTCAGTGTGTGTTTGTTTGTTCCCTATAGAAAGAAAGGTTAGAGAATCTACATAAAATCTAAAAGTGTATTATGCAAAATTTACCAGGGAAGTGTTCCCAAATCTCTAAGTGCCCTTTTAAGGGAGTTATAGAGGCCGAACCGCCCTTAAAGCTTCAAATATATCCTATTTTGATTAAATTTATATCATATGTATAAAAGTCTTCATAGAAGACAATGGAAGTGGTGCTGAATATTTACGTTCCCCCACTTCTAATTAACCGTAGGGACGGAACCCCCCTTAAACTCTAAATAAATAATTTTAATGAAGTTTAAACCGTATGTGTAAGACACTAATTCAGAGAGTTTTCCAACATTTCAGCTTTCCTCCCGTTTCGCTCCTTAATATATTAAGGAGCGAAACGGGAGAAAGCAGTAGAAACAAAAAGTAATATGGTCTCATGAACACAGTGAAAAAGTGCATAGTAGTGATCCTCATTCAATCCTGAGCAACATCGGATCTTCATGCTAACAGTAAATAGAAAAGATTTAAAAACCATAAACTTAATAAAGTTAGTAAAACTAAAGCTAATTCGAACTTGGAAAAAGTGGAGTTAGTATGCATATCGGTGAAGCAGAAAATATTTGTCATTTTTATTCCCCAGAAAGAGAAAAGTTCCCCTGCTCAGTTTGTAGTAAGAGAGTCCGGTGCAACTAAACTTTTTGGTGGTACTTGCAAGCATTGGATACACAAGAAGTGCAGTGGAATTACTGGTAGATTGAGAGAGGATAAACGATTTGTGTGCAAGAAGTGTAAAACAATAGAAACTGATGAGAACTTAGATGTGGAGGAAATATATTTGGATGGCAAAGCTATTGAGGTTGTTGAAGTTTTGTTACCTTGGTGATATCATTGTAGTACAGGGAGGAGCAGATACTAGCGTAATTACAAGAGTTAGGAGTAGTTGGAGTAAGTTCAGAGAACTTCTGTCACTGTCAACCAAGACATGTGTATACAGTGTGATGATGTATGGAAGTGAAACCTGGCCAGTGAGGGTTGAGGACATGGATTGCATGGAGAGAAATGATATGAGAATAGTACTATGGATGTGTTAGGTGAGTCTTAAAGACAGTCTTAGTTCTGATGACCTCGGAGGAATATTTAATCTGGACAGTATAGGGCGATGTGTGAGGAAGACTTTGATGGTATGAACATAGATTAGAGTTCTTGGCTTAATAGATATAGAACATTTGAGGTCACAAAAGAAGTGATAAGGATGGACTTGATAGAAAGAGAGATAAACACCTGACCAGAGATAAGTTAGTTTGGAAATCAATTTCTAAAAGCCGTCCAACACATGCCAGCATGTAAAACAGACGTTAAACCAATGATGATGATTATATTTTTATCTCTGTAATAATTGCCAGCATTTTACATGAAGTTCCAGCTGCTGTTTATTATTTTTCCAGTGACGATTATCTGATAAACCTATTTTTTATTTTTTTTATTTTTAGTAATAATTATCTATGTTAAATTCCTTCTTTTTTTTAACGATTATCTATATTTTAGTAATTTTAAAAACTTTTAGTAACGACTAATTAAAACTATTTTTCATTTTTAGTAACGATTATCTATATTAAAACTATTTTTTATTTTTAGTAACGATTATCTATATTAAAACTATTTTTCATTTTTAGTAACGATTATCTATATTAAAACTATTTTTTATTTTTAGTAACAATTATCTATATTAAAACTATTTTTTAGTAACGATTATCTATATTAAAACTATTTTTTTTATTTTAGAAACGATTATCTATATTAAAACTATTTTTCATTTTTAGTAACGATTATCTATATTAAAACTATTTTTCATTTTTAGTAACGATTATCTATATTAAAACTATTTTTTATTTTTAGTAACAATTATCTATATTAAAATTATTTTTTAGTAACGATTATCTATATTAAAACTATTTTTTATTTTTAGTAACGATTATCTATATTAAAATTATTTTTTATTTTTAGTAACGATTATCTATATTAAAACTATTTTTTAGTAACGATTATCTATATTAAAACTACTTTTTAGTAACGATTATCTGTATTAAAACTATTTTTTAGTAACGACTATCTATTAAAACTATTTTTTATTTTTAGTAACGATTATCTATATTAAAACTATTTTTTATTTTTAGTAACGATTATCTATATTAAAACTATTTTTTAGTAACGATTATCTATATTAAAATTATTTTTTAGTAACGATTATCTATATTAAAACTATTTTTTATTTTTAGTAACGATTATCTATATTAAAACTATTTTTTAGTAACGATTATCTATATTAAAACTATTTTTCATTTTTAGTAACGATTATCTATATTAAAACTATTTTTCATTTTTAGTAACGATTATCTATATTAAAACTATTTTTCATTTTTAGTAACGATTATCTATATTAAAACTATTTTTTATTTTTAGTAACAATTATCTATATTAAAACTATTTTTTAGTAACGATTATCTATATTAAAACTATTTTTTTTATTTTAGAAACGATTATCTATATTAAAACTATTTTTCATTTTTAGTAACGATTATCTATATTAAAACTATTTTTCATTTTTAGTAACGATTATCTATATTAAAACTATTTTTCATTTTTAGTAACGATTATCTATATTAAAACTATTTTTTATTTTTAGTAACAATTATCTATATTAAAATTATTTTTTAGTAACGATTATCTATATTAAAACTATTTTTTATTTTTAGTAACGATTATCTATATTAAAATTATTTTTTATTTTTAGTAACGATTATCTATATTAAAACTATTTTTTAGTAACGATTATCTATATTAAAACTACTTTTTAGTAACGATTATCTGTATTAAAACTATTTTTTAGTAACGACTATCTATATTAAAACTATTTTTTATTTTTAGTAACGATTATCTATATTAAAACTATTTTTTATTTTTAGTAACGATTATCTATATTAAAACTATTTTTTAGTAACGATTATCTATATTAAAATTATTTTTTAGTAACGATTATCTATATTAAAACTATTTTTTATTTTTAGTAACGATTATCTATATTAAAACTATTTTTTTGTAACGATTATCTATATTAAAACTATTTTTTATTTTTAGTAACGATTATCTATATTAAAATTATTTTTTATTTTTAGTAAGATTACCTATATTAAAACAATTTTTATAAACTTTTAGTAACGATTATCTATATTAAAACTATTATTTATTTTTACTAACGATTAACTATATTAAAACGATTTTGTTTTGCTCTCATTAAAAAAAATCTGACACATTAAGTTATTTTGTCGAATTTTCAAAATCAGACCCAAATAACATTTAAGCTGACAAATCAAACTTTGCTTCTGACTAATTTTCATTTGTTATTGTTGTACCAGTAATAATATACTAACATACTTTGCGACAATTAAAAACAAAAAAGTTTAAATTACTTATGCCAGCACAAACGACTGGTAATATGAAACATTTTTAAATAATCATCTAAAATAAAAATCAGCAAGGCTGCTAACTCGTTTTATATTAAAGAATATAGTTTAAAAATGTGCAAAGAAAATAAAAATTAAAAACTAAATTGACTTCACTGCATCCTGGGAAATGCTGGGTAGGTACAACTAGTTGATAGATACAAGTCAAATTAACAAAAATTCGTCGAAAATAGGAATAAAACTTTATTGGGTGCTTATGCAGATGAGAGCACATATGGAAAATGCAATTCAAATAAAAACTCTTGTTTATACTAACGTATCAGGCAAAAATAAGTATCCTCATCAAAAATTATGGAAAATTATCGAGTAAAATTTTAATTAAAAGTAAACATCAATTTCATCGTCATTCATTTATTACTTGTTTATATAACAGACCGAGTTATGTCCCCCTGCTTTAGGTGTTTTTTGCTCGAATCAATGGCGGAATCGTAAAAAACGATAAAATTTATTTTTATTTTTAATTAAAATTCCACTCGATAATTTTTGGTGAAAATACCTATTTTTGCCTGATACATAAGGATATCAAAGAGTTTTCCAATTAATTTATTTGGAACTGCGATTTTCACCTATGTAACTGCGCTTTTCATATGTACCCTCATCTATATAAGCACCCTTTATTGTATTGTTTGGTTGGGGATGTCTCAAAGAGGAACAACAAATTTATCCAATAGGCTCCACATTAAAAGTTAAAAAAAAAAAAATCTTAAATTAAACAAGCAAATACAATTTTTGAATATGGTATCCAGCAAATGGTCTTAAATATTGATCCAGAACCTTTGGAGTTTTCATTTTTAAAAAAACAAAAAAAATTTTTTTTTTTTTTGCATCTTCTAATAGGCTTTTAGCTAACAAATCAGATTATAAGTATCTTTTAAAACCGACTTGATTCTGTTGTTGGTATTCTTGCAGGAGTGACCACATGGAGGTTGCCAACATCCCTAAGTGAAACTGGTGCTATAAAACCGACTGGATTCGAACTTGCACATCCACGTCGTTAGTTCGCTTCACCACTGTTACCTCACACATCAGTTGTCATTGGTTGATCTCTGAGCAAAACTAATGACATATTTGGAATCAGCAGGTTCCTACGGTTGTTTAGTCTTGTTTTAAATGATTAAAGCATTTTTTTCTATTAAAATAATATTTAGTAAAAGGTTGGGTTATTTGTTTAACAGCATATTAACCTTTAGTCATTTAATGCTGACAACCATTTTTAACAAATTGTTAGAAGAACAGTAGTTGTAATATTTAATCTGGAATTAGGGGGGTTCATACCTTCCCAAGTTTTATTAGTTGGTTAAATAGAAATCTCCCACTGTCATGACGCCCAAATCTGAAATCAGAAATTTCCATCAGTGTTAACGCAAGCACCGTTTTTTTTTTTTTGTCTTTGGTATGATTCGACTGAGGATTGAACCCTAATCTCCCGGCCATTAACAAACACTCTAACCATTATGCAAAGTGGGATTGCTAGTAATGAATCAATTTCCTGGTTTTATTTTTATTTTTTTAAGAACATCTTTATTATTCCCATCCTAGTGTATTTTTTGTTAGGAATAGCAAGAGAGAAAAGATTAAATTGTCTGAACGCAAAAGATATCGTTTTTATTGTTTTTTCACTTAAAAAATAGCTTTTAAAATCAACTTTCAGTTCTGGCTCTGAGTAGACCTTTGGTGTAGAACGACATAACAAGAACTATTAAGAAGATGCAAAAAATAAATAAACAAAATGTAAATTCCTAAACAGTGGTTAATTATTTTAAATAGGTATTTAAATCCATTCACTGGTTGTTATATTCACCTGAAGAAGGCTGGAGAACTAACCAGTTAAAATATTGTAGTAAAACCAAAAAGAAAAAACAAAAAAAAAACAACAATGAGGCTTTATACCACCTGAAAGAAAAATGCTGATGCCTCATCTCTAAACTTGAGATTTGATTTGTTTTGCAATATCAAAAAAGGCGATTGTATCTGTTGACCAATTTTATTTGTAAAAACAAATCTAATCTTTTTAATTATGCCAATTATCATCAATGAATATATCATGGGTGAATCCATTATTTGATTCTGATTATAAACTATCGACAAACGAATATCTGTCGTTTTATTTCTCTGTGGAATTCATGTTTAACATTTTTTTGACCCTCCATCACTCTTGATCGTTGCTGATCAAAATGAGGTTTTTTGTTTATTTTCATTTGCTTTTTTTTTTAAATGCCTTTTTCTCGTCATTTTTGTTATACACATGACTTGATATTGTCATAAGCTCATGGGTGCCTGATGCTTAAAACTGGATAAATGTATATTATTCAAGCTAATTTCCCATTAAAAAAATTCAGCCATTGTATCTTTACTTGAAAATTGGCAGCCATCTTTGATTTGAAAATGGCAGCTATAGTATATATACCATAGCTGCCATTTTGTAATCAAAGATGGCTGCTAATATAGAGTCACCTGCTCATCAAAGACGAAGACAAAGCTAACAATGCCACCTTCTGCAATGTTAAATCTGTTATATGTCATCATTGTTCTTCTTCCTCATCCGATTTTTGTATTAAGAGTGCTGCAAGAGTGTCCCAGACTCCAGGGTGAGCAACTCCAGGCAACATCTCACGCCTGCTCTCCATGCAGTCCCATTCAAAAGGGCTGACATCAGCCTGGTTACATGCAGTCATATCACTTCTAACACACTCTAACCATGTCTTCCTTGGTCTATGACACTCCCTAGTGCCCGGGATATCCAGGCGCATTATGGAGTTGATGCATACTGTATAAGGCTGTACCACCAGACACCGAGTGCATAAGGTATTCGTAATCTTACCAATACCAAGCTTCTGATAAACCACGATTGATGGGATCCTTTCTCCCGGTTTGCAGTCATACATCCACCTGATTATGGCATAATCATTACGCTGAAGCCGTTGCAGATCAGAAGTGTTTTGGGGCCCATGTCTCACTGTCATGCAAGATGGCAAAATAAACATCGGCTGAAAAGACTTTTGTCTCACAAATGCTGAAGGAACTGTTCCTAGGTGTAAACATTGGCAGAAGCTTTCTGAATCTTCCTCAAACAATGCAACAACGAGCAGTGATAGCGTATTCGCAACCATCACCAGCATTCAACATTTGTTATTTTATGGAAGTCACTCCAGACAAGGCATAAAACCGCTTGATGAAAGGAGCTAAAAACGAAAGATTATTATCACAAAGTCAGGAGATGCCTATTGACCTTAGTCTTGAATAGATTAAGACTATAGGTAGGAGGAAAACGGTCAGCAGAAAGAGAGTTCCACAAGCCTGCAGTTCCTGAAAGAAACTACTGGAATAGAAAGATGTATTAGGAGGTACCTGAACAGCGAATTGATGAAGACCAACGAGTAAAACGAGCTGGAACAAAGGAAGCCGGGAATAGATCAGACAATTCTGAAGAACACATTCCATAATGGTACTTATAAAAGTGAGAGAAAGGTTTCAGAGAAGAAAAGGTGGGTTCAACTAAATTACAGATATACTTCTGAACCTTATCAAGAATGGAACAGAGATTAACCCGTTCAAATATGACAACAGTACTCCATACATGGTCTGATAGTAGATTTGTAGAAATGGAGAATAGCTAGCGGTGTGAGAAAGTGTTTGGAGAGATTGGACTTATCACCCAAATAGCAGAAGATGGCTTCAATGGCAAGCGCCATCTTCACCAACAAGCTCGACCATTGATGTATTAGCAAAAATATTGGAGACAGACAATGGGGAAAAAATATACTAAATTGCAATGGACATAAATTATTGAAAACAAAAAAGACAATTCCGAGGAATGAGATCTACAAAATAATGGTAACAAAACTGACAAAGAAACTCTTTAGCTTTTGAATGTGTTGTTCAGCTTGCGACAATGAATTTATTATCGAGCTCTGTCACCCAACTTTGGGCATAGGCTGCAAACCAATGTTCACAAGCATCATGGGCATGCTTCTCCAACTGTCCACATGCATAACCAGCCGTTCAGATCTACCGCCACAACGCTAGGTGTTTCTTAATCAGACCCTCTTTTCCTTGCAGATTCTAAAAGAGGGCAGATCTTGTATGAGATGGGCGGAATTTCAAGCTAAATATCTATTTAGCTTGAAATTGGTGAAATTAAGACATTACATAAAGGAAATGAATCTTGCTTGATAGGAAAAATACAGTAAAATTGCAGTATAGTTAACAGTCCAGAAATCGTAAACACAAAAAAGTAACTTATACCAAACACAGTAGAATTTAATTATCTACAGATCTGTATACTTTTAACATGCAGAAATTGTAATTTTTTTACTTCAATATTTGCTTTTGATATTATTTTGTCTTGCCATCACACTAAAACTAAAGTGGCTGAACGCCTGAGGCCTAACTTCAGTTAAATTCATGCTGAAAAGATAGTAAAAAAAAACGTACTTACCCTACCACAAATTCTAAGCAAAACCAAAAAAACGTTGTAAATCCTTAATCGCCAAAGTTTAGCGAGGTAAAGCCAATACTTCGATCGCCATGTTGTTTCGATAACACACATGATCGTACAAATAAAATTCTGAAAAAAAAAATAAATAAATAAAACTTAATTTCACATGTATATGGGTAAAAAGAGAATTTAATTCTATTTCATTGGCTATAAATTATTTTTGTTTTTATTTTTTTCAATGATTTCTCAACTGTTAACTATACAGCAATTTTACCAAAAAATACATATGCTATACAAGAAACAACCGACCAATTTCTCTTCCTTGTTGAGCAGACTATATATATATATATATATAATTACTGTAGCAGCCAACATGTATTTGTGGTAATCACATAATCTCCTCCATAGGAAGCTACTTAACTCACCCTCCTTCACCCCTTCCCAGTATAATTTCTGTTACTTATGAGCCAAAGTACTTAATAAGAGCTGTGTCAGGTGTTCCGCCTTTTTAAGCGGACACTTTTGTTTGACTCTTCTTTGATCTTTACCGTTTCGTCTTGATCATCTTGGAAAGTAAAATATCTTTTAGAATGATTGCTGGGGGAAATCCAACAAGGAGCACTCTTGATTGGGACAAAAATTTTAATTGCCTCAATCTAGAAGGATTTCTCTTTCACTGACTGACCTAGGCCAGAAAAGATTAAGTGTAGTATCAGAACAGATACTACACTTTGCTCCTAGCTAAAAGGCCAATGAGGAACACACTTCATGAACTTTTGAACTTTCTTCACTTTCAGTGTTCTCTTCTTTTCTTTCTTTTTTTTTTGATCACGTTAAAAGAGAAAAAAAATGGTTGTCCAGAATTTGTCTTTATTTGGTTGTATTTGACCGCACCATAGTCATCTCTCTTTTTTTTTTTGGTGGGGGGGGGGGGGGACCTATATAACACAAGGACATTCAGACCTTTTTAAATCCTTATCCAATTTAGTTCAGAATGCCAGCATAGATAAAGATATTATATATTATGTTTCAGAATTTTTTAGATGAGCATTGATAATTTGGATTATTTCTCTATTATTCGGACTACTGTTCTCATCTTGGATGTTATTTTCACAAGGTTGAAGGTTTAATCTTCAGTATGGGCAGTACTAAGAATACAATATCAAATTACTTAAGACTTTGACCTGGTCATGGCTGATAGAACGAGATTAGATAAAGGGTTCCATTCAAAATTCCATACAGATTCCCGAGTTCAACAAGACACACCTGAAGAAGGATGAAACGTTGTGAAAATAACATCCAAGATGAGAGCAGTAGGTCGAATAATACAAATTAAGATAATCTATGCTGCACATTTCGTCTATACACGACCACCGTAAGCACTTGTCGGTTCTGGATGGAGAAGGTATCCTTCAATTCTTGTATGGCCTCACAGTTGCATGCATTCTTGTTAAAATCTTGGGACTTCATTTTAACCCCACCTTTTTTTACAATGTAATGCATTTGCAGTGATGCATAGTTAGAGGAAGGGATTTTTATTGTTGGTAAACAACAAAAAAAGTTAAATGACACTAATTAATAGTAAATTCTGTTTGTTGCATCCATTTTTTTCTTTTCTTTAGTCATTTTTTTTAAATGCACAATATATTTACAAAGAGTACCTAAAAATTAAAAAAAATTTTTTATGAAGTTGAAATTTTTAAATCAAGATTCATAACTGAATTTTTTTTTTCAAATCCATTTAAACATATTCTGGTAATCTTGCTGTATAGTTAACAGCCGAGAAATCGGAAATGTTATATATATTTGATGAAAATATCAAAATGATATTCCAACGTGATGAAAAAGGAAAAACCAAAATTATTTATGTATTCATCAATGTTTCGTCTTTATATCATCCCGAAGAAGTCTTGAAATAAAGAAGAAATGTTGATGAATACATAAATAATTTTGGTTTTTCCTTTTTTTATTTTCCATATATATATATATATATATATATACACAACAAATAATTTTACCAAATGCAATAAAATTTAATTTTCTACCAACCTGTACTTTTAACGATCTGAAATTGTTGTAAATTTTTATTTTTTATTTCAAAATAAGATTTCGTTTATAATTTTCTCTCAGACCCAGTAAACATCCAACATGGATGCCGACATCTTTTGTTCAGCCTCGAGATCTTATAGTTAACAGCCGAGAAATAAGAAATAAAAAAATTACAATAAATAACTTTCACCAAACATATTCAAATTTAATTTTCTATCAACCTGTATATTTTTAGCATTCTGAAACTGTTTTGAAGTTTTTTTGTTTTTTTTTAAATTTTCAAATAAGTTGCAGTATCTTGAAGCTTTTGGTCAGACATTTTGTTTTTAGTGTGATGACAAGCCACACGAGCAGCGAAAATAAATTCTAAAATAAATAAAAACTTGCCAACAGTTTCAGCACGTTAAAAGTGTACAGGTCGGTAGATAATTTAATTCTATTGTTTTTGATATAATTTATTTGTTGTTTGTTTGTTTTTTTACAATTTCTCAACTGTTTGCTATACTGCAAGATTACACAAATTCTTTTATTGAACTGAAAAAAAAAAAAAGAAATTGGCACTATTCTTGTCTGAGACAAAAATTTCAGTTTCTTGTCTAAACTTTTTATGGGATCTGAATCCGAAATATCAGTCGTGTTTGTACGCATTTTATCAACGACACCAAAAAATTATATAAATCATGTCTGAAAAGTAACGGGACTGATGTCAAAACCAATTTATTTTAGTTCTCGACTACAAACCACATGGTTTTCCAAAGTGATCCCTTTTAAGTCTAATGCGTGTTCCCACCCCTTTTTCACCACATTTTTATACACTGCTGGAAGTATTCTTCTGGGATGCCCCCACCCTCAGACATCAGGGTCTTCTTCATGGTCACATTGAGCTTGTAAGAAAATTTTTTAAAAACTCACATGGAGCAAGTTCAAGTATTGGGAGGTTGTTCCAGTACAATGATGTTCTTTTTATTTGTCGCTCGGTGTCCATTTTTTGTTCCTCTGTACTCATAACTGAATGACCTGAATAAGAACAGGGGTGGGGGGATGAATTGATTGCAGAAAGCGAACATTTCAGATATGTACGGCCAATGTTAGATAACACAATTTGCGCATCTTTCTTTTGCCCATAGCACACCCAGCCAGTCCCATTACTTTTCAGACCAAACTCATATGCAGGGTTCGTAAGATATTTGAAGACATACGTTATTTTTACAATAGCAAGAATATTATTTGACTTTTTATGTTTAAGCATTTCAGAATTATCAATGGCAGACCCTATAATTAGAATTATCAATGGCAGACCCTATAATTGCACAAAAAAGAAAAAGGCACACAGCTATCATGTCTTTAAAGGCTGAATATAGCAATTTAGAAATAGAACCATTATAAAAAGTTGTTTGATCTTTTAAGTTGAAAGGTATCACGATTATCAAGACGTAATAGACACTTGAATTGATTCACCAGGTACAGCACAAAATTAGTGGTAATCCTAGAAAATCCTTCAGGCTGATTGCAAAAGAACATGAGTGTCAGAAGGAACAATCTGAAATGTTGTCCACAAAGACATAAGATACAATAAGTCTTATGCTATGAGTAAAGGTCATTTTACATCATGATAGGTAAAAGAAAATCGCTATTAGTAGACTCATGGAATGCAGAAATGGACAGAAGAAAATGTGAATGATCACATTACCTAATATTTGGCCGTCTACTAACCCAGACCTCAATCTTGTGGACTACTATGTATAGAGCGTAGATGAGTAAAAGGTTAATGAGCAGCCGCATCACACTAGATAATCCCGAGAAGTCTCCATAGTTAGAGTAATGTCCAATATGAACATGGCCCACCGGACCACAGCAGTAGGCGATTCATACTTTCACATCAAAGCCATTATCGAAGTTGAAGGAGACTTACTGAATAAAATTACAAAGCAATATACTTATCGTCAAAAAACGTTTGTTTTTTTAAAAAAAAGACATTATTGTTATGTGTTTCTAACAGTAATTTTTGTGTATGTATAAATCTGTCCTCAAATATGTTACGCACCCTACGTATATAAACTTTGCATTTTAGAAATATCAAATATCACATATTATCTAATAGACATAAAACACAATCATCCTAAATAAAATCATACCTTGGACGAAAACCCAAGATAAATTATAATTCTTAGAGTTTTGATTTGTTTTTTTGTTTTTGTTTTTTTTCCAGTGTTTGTTATGACAACTTCTTTGATGTATTATATATATTTTCGATTTTTGTTTTTTTTTGTTTTTTTTTCTAGTGTTTATTATGACAACTTCTTTGATGTATTATATATATTTTCGATTTTTGTTTTTTTTTCTAGTGTTTGTTATGACAACTTCTTTGATGTATTATATATATTTTCGATTTTTGTTTTTTTTTGTTTTTTTTCTAGTGTTTGTTATGACAACTTCTTTGATGTATTATATATATTTTCGATTTTTGTTTTTTTTGTTTTTTTTCTAGTGTTTATTATGACAACTTCTTTGTGTTATATATATTTTCGATTTTTGTTTTTTTTTTTGTTTTTTTTCTAGTGTTTGTTATGACAACTTCTTTGATGTATTATATATATTTTCGATTTTTTGTTTCATTTTACTTCGGTAAGTTCTCTGGGGCTAACACTTGATTTTTTTAAAGATACATAGATATCCAAGTGTTTATTTAAAGTTCTGCTCTACTTAAGAAATTTTCCTCTCCCTAATGGACCAATTAAGTATGTTATTATAATTTATTTTACTTGTGGTCTTTGGTTTGCTGGCTTTCAGAACCCGATTTCATCTGGTCTGGTGGAGTATCCAACTTAGTTCTGTTACTGTTACCTAGGTAACATTACTAGAAGTGCACGATTCCTCGTATGAGCCAGTGTATAGTAATTCTGAGAAGATCTTATTTGGGTGTCGAATTCTATGTTATTTTGAATATTTGGTCAGAGTTTACTTGTAGGGTGAAGCATTTTCATGTCAGGTTGTCCTGACAAACCCCTGTACAGAGAGACCGAAGACATTCAAGGATAGTGTCTAAGTAGACATTCAAACTCTATCTCAGATACACCCACACCCTCTGATATAGATCATTCAAATAGATTTCGTTTTGAATGATGAAGTTGTTGGTTATATTGAAGCAGTTAACTCCAAAAATGACTACCAAATTTTATCGATGAGTTTTGTTTGATTTTGCAAGCAGTGAAAGAGCTAATTAATCCCTCATATTAATTTGTTTTCTGATTTTTTGTGGATTTCTTTTTTTTTTTCAAATATCCCAAATTAAGTTAGTGTTAATCCTACCATTGACCCTAAGTCCGGGTGGCAACTGCTATTTCTTTCTCGGTTCTTCATTTGCATGGTGGATTAATCTTAAAAAATCAGACAATAAATTAATATGGTTGATTAATTTGCTCGTTCACTGCTTGCCAGACATTCACCGGCTATTTCAGACACTCCAGCCTAGAGATCTTTTTAAGATTCTAACCGTCCCTTTAAGTGCAATTGTTTGTATTTCTTTTGCACTCGGTTCACCGGGTGTACTCGCCAGATAGCTTTTGAAATTCTTTTTCATTAGTCCTGTTGCTCTTATAATTACTGGTATGATGGAGATTTTCCTAAGATTCCAGTTTCTTTTCATGTCGTACATAAGACCTTGGTATTTCGTAATCTTTTCCCTTTCAGCTCTGTTTAATCCTGCATCATTAGGGACACTGACTAGGGTTGCTACTTTCTCTCCTTTGTCCCATATTACAATGTCAGGTTTAACAGCTCAGTTTTCTAGATATGTAGGGATTGCACAGTTATAGTGGATGGTTATGTAGTGGAAAATGAAGACAACAACGGTATCGACGTTTGCGAGGAAGTAATGCGAGAGTGGAGGAAGATGGAGCGGGCAAGCAAGATTGTGGACCTAAAATCAGCCTACCTCCAGATACACATAGACGAGAGGCTATGGCGGTACCAGCTGGTTAAGTTCAAGAGTCAGACCTTTTGCCTGACAAGGTTGGGTTTTGGGCTCAGTTCTGCACCCAAAATTATGACTGCAATTTTGAAAACAGTGCTGGGGAAAAATAACGAGGTGGAGAGGGCCACAAGCTCATATATTGATGACATCTTGGTCGAGGAAGGAAATCTGTCCGCGGAAAGTGTTAGCAATCACGTTGGAAGATATGGGTTGATTGCGAAGCCACTAGAAAATGGCACGGCCCTAGGACTAAAGCTGCAAAGGAATAAGGAGGGGACGTTGATGTTCGGACGGGGTAATGAGGTGCCCGATATCTCAGACGGACTGACTAAGAGAGAGCTGTTCTCCATATGTGGGAAGCTGGTTGGCCATTACCCCATTTGCGGGTGGCTATATAAAAAGGCGGACCGAAGGCGGCCGCTGGGATGACACAGTGACCGAGGATGTTGTGCAGTTGATACGCGAGGTGGTGGAGGAGGTTAAGGTGGAAGACCCCGTCAAAGGAAAATGGCGTGTCGAACGGGGCAAAGAAGGCGTGATCTGGTGTGATGCTAGCTCTCTGGCTCTCGGTGTGCTGCTTGAAATTGGAGGAGCAACAGTGGAGGATGCCGCTTGGCTACGCAAAAGGAATGACCATGCCCATATAAATGTTGCAGAGCTCGAGGCTGCAGCAAAGGGAGTGAACCTGGCTCTAAAGTGGGGCTTGAAAAATGCAGAGTTGAAAACGGACTCGGCCACAGTGGCCTGGATCCAATCAGAAGTCTCAGGAGACAGGAGAGTAAGGACCAAGGGAGCAGCTGAGATGCTGATCAAGCGTAGGCTCGGGATTTTGGGAGACTTGATTCGCGAGTTTGGACTGAGAGTGTCGGTTACGCTTGTCCCAACTCAAAAGAACAGAGCAGATGCCCTGACCCGAGTAAAGAAGGCCTGGCTTAAAGAGAAGGATGCCGCGTCTGTGTGCGCCGTTAGTGAGGAAGCGAGAGAGCTGCATGAAATGCACCACTTTGGGAAAGAGAGGACACTTTTTCTTGCAAGAAAGGTGAACCCGAGTGTGACAAAGGAGGCGGTTAAAGAGGTGGTGGAACAATGCAGAGAGTGTCAATCAATTGACCCTGCCCAATCCAGGCACGAGAGAGGGGAATTACAGGTGACTGAAACTTGGAAACGGCTGGCCATTGACGTCACGCATTATAGGAACGATATATTCCTGTCAATGGTCGACTGTGGACCTGGGAGAGTGGCAATCTGGCGTAAGTTGAGAGCGGAAACCGCGAGTGAAATCTGCAGAGCCATGGAGGCAGTGTTTTTGGAGAGGGGGCCAGTGGAGGAGATATTACTGGATAATGGTGCCGCCTTCCGCTCTGAAGACTTTGCAGAGCTGTGTGCCAGGTGGGGAACCCGGCAATTTTTTCGGGCTGCATATCGACCGGGAGGAAATGGGATTGTCGAAAGGCATCACCGAACCATAAAGGCTGTTGCAGAGAGAGGCCGAATCTCACCAGAAGAGGCAGTATTTTGGTATAACATGTCTCCAAAGAGTGGTCAAGATGAAGAGTCAGTGCCGCATCAGTCAGTCTTTCGGTATGAGTGCCGTCATCCTCTTGCTAGAACGGACATGAGTGAAGAGGGACAAGGATCCATCACAGTTGGTGAAGAAGTGTGGGTCAAGCCACCGGGAGCTCTATGCACTACACGTTGGGGACGAGGAAGGGTAACGCATGCACAGTCTGTAAACAATGTGAGTGTTGACGGGATGCCACGACACATGCTTGACATACGTCGTGTCTCTCTGTCATCAAATGGACATGCTGAGGAAGAAGCCGGTGAGCCCCCGTTGGAAGAACCCCCGCGACGCTCTAATCGTGAGAGGAGACAACCGGTCTGGATGGCTGACTATGCGAGGTGAGATGTGATTTTAAGATCACGGGGGCATGTAGTGGAAAATGAAAACAACAATGTTAATTCATTAACTCTCTGCTTAGCAGAGTTGTCCCCCTTTGCAAATTGGCTGTTTGGAGAATTTGAACGCTAGATGGATCTGGTTAACAGTCAATTTGCATAGGTAGGGCAAAAAGCAGCATAAAAACTGTACTCTTTTGTGAAGAGTGTGAATGCTCAGCGAGCTGAGTGAAGTGGAGAACGAGAGATGGGCAGAAGGCAGTTCGCAGTTTGGAGAAATCACAGATTTTTTATCTTTTCAAGAAACTTTCCTTTCACGAATAGACCACTGGATGGTGTATAAATTATTTCCAACTGTTCTTTCTGGTATATGCTCCCAGGACTTGCTGCTACATTGGATATTCAACTTTTTACAAATAGTCCAGTGAAGATATTTACACACTAATTTACAATAATTCCAAAGCTGTATGTTATCACTGGCATAGCTAATTGGTTAATGGCAGTTACTTTGTTTTTGTTTGTAAACTGTGTTTTGCAAATTTTTCTAACACGGCGTATATATTCTCTGACAATTTTTCTCTCATCTTGACATGTTGAATTGAATCGTTTTCTTCTATGCCAAGATATTTGTATTGTTCCTGTTCTTCAATGTCTTCGATGTCAGTATCTTCATGAAGCTGTATGTTTTCCGTTTGGATCTTCTTCCCAGCTCTGATGGAGCACTTGGCACATTTGTCCAGGCCGAACTTCATTCCAATATCTTTGGAGAAGGTATGTACAACCTGTAAGAGTTGGCTTAAGTCAGCATCTAAACTAGCATACAGCTTGAGGTCATCCATGAAGAGCACGTAGTTGACTCTTTTGTTTAGATCTTGTTTGCGGCCCTGGCTCAGATTGTAGGCACTCTGGCTTTTGTTTAGTAATTTGCTTAGTGAATCAATTGCCAGGCAAAAGAGTAGAGGAGATAAGCTATCTCCTTGGAAGATTCCTCTTCGGATCTTGACATCAGGGATTTTTTTTGTTCCATTAGTGTGTTTTAATGCCATAGTTGTTTTCCACATATTTATTTGTACTGCCATGGTTTTCTTGATGACCGGATGGATATTATGTAGATTAAGGCAGTGCAGGAGCCATGCGTGGGGTACACTATCATATGCCTTTTGGTAATCAATCCACGCCATGCTTAGATTTCTCTGCCTCTTCCTACAGTCCTCAAGGATGGTCTTATTGATCAACAATTGGTCCTTGGTGCCTAAACACTTCCTTCTACACACTGCTTGTTCTTTTTCCAGGTATGCTCCAGAAGAGAGGTGTTCGTAGATGCTGTCTGCAACCAGGCCAGTGAAGAGTTTGTAGGTTGTAGTGAGGCAGCAGATCGGTCTGTATTTTGTAGGGTTTTGTGTCTCACTCGTTTTGGGTATGAGGGTCGTATCACCTTTTACTAGCCATGCTGGTGTGGCCGCCTCACCCTTCAACAGTCTGGTGAAGCAGCTACTATAATGGCTATGAAGTGCTGTTAGTTTCTTCAGCCAGAAATTGGATATATTGTCTATGCCAGTTTTTTTGTGATTCTGAAATTGATCTAGCTTTCCTTTTATCATTCCAGACGTTATCTTTGGCTCTGGCATTTTTGGCTTGCTTTTATTACATCGAGCTATATCTGAAATCCACTTGGTCTCTTGGTTGCATGGTCCCTCATTCTCAAACAAAGGCCTCCAGTAGCTTTCTAGCTCCTTCTCCTCTGGTGGCTTTTCCACCGTTATATTCTCTCCAACCAAATTTCGGTAGAATAGTCTTGTATTCTTTTTGAACTGTCTGTTCTCAACTTTCGCCCTGTGCTTGTTATCCTTTTCTTGAATTCTTTTGGCAAGTGTTGGGACTTTGCCTTCAAGTTCCCTCGCAACGTTCTCAATTTCTTCTGCATTTTTTTTGTATTTAAAGCTAAGTCTGCAGATGGTGTTTCTCAGCCGTCCCCGCACTGTAGGAGCAGCAAGGAATTGTTTAATTTGAGACACTTCCTTTCTGCAAAGGTTAAGTTGTTTCTGGAACTTCAGTTTCCACGGTGGTGTTGTGGCTCGTGCTCTGGACTCCCATTGCTTTTTGAATTGAGGGAGGTTATTTTCTAAAGATGTAAAGTCCTGCAGCATATGTTATTTGATTTAGCTCCGTGAGGGATATGTTGGATGGAACAAGTCTTTAGAGAGCGATGTGTACGTTTTGTATTACTGCCTTGGTAGCTCTTGAGGCTTGGGTTTTGGGAAGTTGAGGTCTTTCCTCCAGCCTCATCATCTGGACTTCCTCAATTGTATTCTCAAGCTCTTCTTCCAAGGTCAATTGCTCATCATCTGGTTCCAGTATATTCTGAGGTAACGATGGGGATTCAGGTGTTACCAGTGGTCTCGGTAATAGTGGTGAGGAAGAACTTAGGTTCAATGAGGGGCTATCTTTTGATTGTAAATAGACAGCTTATGGTGGTGGTATACTTGTCGGGGAGCCCCTTACTAAAGGGGATTCTGGTGTTGATGTAGCTTTATGGTGGGTTGTCATGGGCCCAGACAGTTTGACGGCTTCATTCATGGGTGAATGGTAATGTGGTTTCTGCTGTACCTGTGGTGTGGTGTTTTGGACGATGATGGGAATCGTGGGAATTTTGATGAGGCTTTCAAGTGGACACTTTTTGGTTCTTATGAGGGCTGCTACCTCTGATGCCATATAGTCCAGCTCAGCTTTATTGAACAGGCTCATGCTGTTATATCTTTGGCAAGTTATTTTTTGTAGTGGAACATTTTTCTTGCCTGCACAGAAGTGGAAGAATATTTCCCTCCAGGTCTCTGTTCTTTTTTGTTGTTTGGTATATTTTGCTTGAGCATATTTCATAGCCCATAACAGTGTCCACTTTTCTTCCCTTTCCCATCTAGACTATAAGATTTATATAGACTACTAGATTTATAAGGGTGCTCTCTTCTTCTGTTATATATATATTCCCATCTGGGAAACAAGCGATCGTAGGCGGGCAACCAGTGTATTTTTTTTCTTCGGGGAGAGTATATTCTTGGATCTTATCAGCTAGAATCTCATTGGATGTTTTGCTCCACTTTTCAAACTTTGAGTAGTGGTAGCAAAACAATAGCACCTTCTTTTGTGCAACAGTCCATGGTTGGGCTTTTAAGCCTCATATTTCTTTTTTTTGTTGCTGTATTTAATGGAGATAGGGGGCCAGAACCTTTTGTCTCAAGGTTTGATGGCTAACCCTGGTTTGCCTCTGTATTCGCTGGAGCACCATTTCCAGAGGCAGGAAGGTTTACACAATCGCTTACATCTTCCCGCCTGGTGTATGAACGGGTTGATGGGCCCTTTTTATCTTGGGTGCGGGCCTGCCAGTATTTATTTTTGTTTTTATTCATATTTTTTATTATTCATTTCCTGATTGTCAACGGCTTCTAATTCTTTATTCAAAGCTGTCCTCTATTAATAGAGGGGGTGCTCCCGTCCGCAATTCGGGAGACGTGCTGGATGGCTTGAGGAAACAGCACACCATTTTTCTTTGAATATTTGGACAGTGTTTACTTCAAGTAAAAAGTATCCTCATGTCAGAGTCTCTGACAAACCCGTATACAGAGAGACCGAAGACACCCGAGGGTGGTGTCTAGTAGGCATTCTATGAATAGAGGGCCGCAGTACTAGGGGGTCTATCTTCAAAATCCATTTGCACCTAGCTTAATCTCTTCATTAGGATGATAATAGATAGAAGAAAAAAAAGAATTTTTGAAAAGAAAGTCATTTTTTAGGTATAGGGTGCATTTTATGTGATTTTGCTGTTTTTTGGGCTAAAATTTTACGTGAAAATCAATGATTGTCAATAACTTCTGAATAAGTGGGATAAAAAGGCTTACATTTTCACCAATGCTAACTTTTAGTGTACAGGACAAGTGCATGGATAAATTTCCATCAAATTTTCTGAAAATTGGCCAAAAGTTGGGGCATATGGAGCAAAATTAGGCCAAAATTGGGCTAAAATTGTTTTTTTTTTCTATCAAATATCTGTTTTTTGGCAAAATCACATAAAATGCCTCCTATACCTCAAAAATGCCTTCTTTTTTTTCAAAAATTCTTTTTTTCTTTCTATCTATTATCATCCTAATGAAGAGATTAAGCTAGGTGCAAATGGATTTTGAAGATAGACCCCTAGTACTGCGGCCCTCTACTATGAACGTTGTGTGTTCACTGCACAGGCCGTGATCATCTGCCTGTTGTGCTGGTCCAAAGTCATAGTGTCAATGCTGCAACATGAGAATTATCCCTCCAAATAAAATTACAACTCCAGTTTAAAACAATTAACAAAGGTTTATTTTCTTTAGGGGTTACAATGATACTCGTTTTCCTCTACTAAACAACAGACTTCAAATGAGAATTCTCAGCTCGACCAAATTAAAACACAAGTCCAAACGAATACAAACAGACCATATGTTTCTGAGGGCGACCGAAAACCAACTGAATGTCAAGTCTCAGAAAACCAAACTGACCGTGAGACGCCTAAAGGGTCAACTATGTCCCTCTGCTGGACTATATATAGATATCCCCGTGACCACCCCAGCAAGACCACTTAAGATAATGGCCAGCCTTATCTATGAACATGAAAAACCTGTCCTGCCGGCCATTATTTTTAGCAAAATTTAAGTGGGCCATAACCACAGCATCTGAAAGTAGACAACTCAAATTCTGAAAGGACATTATTTTCTCAAGTAGACAAATCAAATTCTGAAAGAACATGATTTTCTCAAGTAGACAAATCAAATTCTGAAAGAACATTATTTTCTCAAGTAGACAAATCAAATTCTGAAAGAACATGATTTTCTTAAGTAGACAAATCAAATTCTGAAAGGACATTATTTTCTCAAGTAGACAACTCAAATTCTGAAAGAACATGATTTTCTCAAGTAGACAAATCAAATTCTGAAAGAACATTATTTTCTCAAGTAGACAAATCAAATTCTGAAAGAACATGATTTTCTTAAGTAGACAAATCAAATTCTGAAAGAACATGATTTTCTTAAGTAGACAAATCAAATTCTGAAAGGACATTATTTTCTCAAGTAGACAACTCAAATTCTGAAAGAACATTATTTTCTCAAGTAGACAAATCAAATTCTGAAAGGACATTATTTTCTCAAGTAGACAAATCAAATTCTGAAAGGACATTATTTTCTCAAGTAGACAAATCAAATTCTGAAAGGACATTATTTTCTCAAGTAGACAAATCAAATTCTGAAAGGACATTATTTTCTCAAGTAGACAAATCAAATTCTGGATGGCCAAACCCAAAATTAGAGATTGGGCGATTTCTCTTACCTTAGTTAAATATTTCTCACTCGCAGCAAGTCTGTTATGCGCATGTAGTGCAACTATGCAACCCACTAAACATGCAACCTAGTGCATGTTTACAGTTCAAATCTTGTGTGATCATTTACATATTGATACTAATGGAATAGATATGAGCCTGCAATTTTCCACAAATTATGAGTAAAATAACAACTTGTGTACACTCATTAAACAGACAAACAAAACCAACATTTTATATAAGATTGCAATTAAAAAAACAAAATTATTCGGATTGTTCAGACCATTATTCTCATCTTGGTTGTTATTTTCACAACGTTTCTGCTGATGTAACCTCTAACCTTCTTCAGATGCATCTTTTCGGACTTGGGAACAGTAGCGGACGTGTTGAGCCTGGACATGTATCGAGCGATGGAAGTGGCTCCGACTTGCCTATTCCTGCCATAGAAGGGTCTGTTTTGCCTGGCATGTAGTTTGAAAATTAAGAAAATGTCAAAATCATAGGTTACTGGTGAGGATCAAAAGGAGAAACAACAACTGCAATAAGCAAATCCACCTCAATAAGAAAAAGGTGAACCAAAAAATTATCTGTATTCTCATTGGTTGAAAAGAATTAACTGAGATTATTTAATGTCTGAAAACTGGTGACTTGGGAGTGAGGCAAAAAAAGGAGAAAAGTCAGAGAAAACAGCCGGTGATAGTGAGTTGCATTATTTTTGACTGAGGCAACAAGTCGATTATTATTTTCATATTAATTTCGTGAAATTCAGCTTTAAAGGACCCGTTGAAGTCAAAATAACCTGATCGTGTTTTAATAAATAGAAAGATACTGGAAAAGTGGGTGTTTGAAAGAGTCCAATAATATCCTAGATGTTTCTGAATTCTTCAGATGAGGATTGATAATTTCGATTATTCGGACTACTGTGTGTTATTCTCACAACGTTTCAGCCGATGTAACCTCCAACCATCTTCAGGTGTATCTTGTCGAACTCGGGAATCTGTACAAAATTTTGAACGGATCCCTTTATTTAATCCATAGGGGTAGCATGCTCTCGTTCCATCAGACATGACAGGGTAGAAATTGAGGTAATTTGTAATCGTATTATCACTCGCACTGAGGATTGAACCTTCAACCTCCAGACGAGTGTCACTTAGAATTAAATTTTGCTTAGTACTTTATCCGTTACGCCACGCATCTTTGCGGACATCGAAATTCCGTATAGATTCCTGAGTTTGACAGAAAGATTCTTAAGTTCGACAAGATACACCTGAAGAAGGTCTGAGGTTACATTGGACGAAACGTTGTAAGAATAACACTCAAGATGAGAACAGTAGTCAGAATAATCTAAATAATACAAAATATCCTAGGTTATTCCAACGTTATCAGTAAACCTAATATATCTATTTATATAAAATTAGGTATGTGTATATATTTATATCCGTCTGTGGAACACGTACCACAGGACTGCTTCCCAGCTGACTATAGCATGGTCGTTTTCAAGTCCAATGTTAACAAATTCTTGTTGAGCCGTCCTCTTAAATAATCTAATTTATGGCCAGACTCAATCATTGTTACCAATCCTCACGTTATCTCACTGTCCTCCTGACAAACTCCTTAACCTTTATTCTCGAGTGGCCTATGTACCTTGATATAACTCGTTAGAACATAAAAAAATCACTCCTAAACTAATTAATCAATCATCGTGAATTTTGAAATGCAGCTGTAAGACATAATGTGGTCTATATCTAGTTTGATTCGAAGTGGTGGAAGCCCTTTTGTGAAAATTCAAATACCTCCAATTTTTGTGAAATTTTAACAAAAGGTAGTAAACATCAATTAATAAATCGTCCCCAGATTTCAGTTTCTTTGGATTTTTAGGAGGCATAATATGGGCGCAACCTCTCATTTGAAAATTCAAATATATCAGATTTGCATTGAATTTAATCTATAGTCATTAAACACTAATGAAGTAAGATTCTCTGAATTACAATTTCTTTTTAAAATCCCTTAATTTTTTTAAAAGAAATTGAATTGTTCTAATTAGCCATAATTTGCAAATAACGCATTAAGTGACTCATCTTTTACTAACTTTTTATCTATCACTTTCACTCTCTCTCACTGTATATTGTTTTACTTCCCTCCTCATATTTTATACGATCTCTCTCTCTCTCTCTCTCTCTCTCTCTCTCTCTCTCTCTCTCTCTCTCTCTCTCTCTCTCTCTCTCTCTCTCAACAGTAAAAGGAAAGAATAAAAAGATTATATTGAGTCCATTATAAACAAAAGGTGATATCACCACAAATAGCGATACTATTTAACTCGTAGCTTCAGAGGGAAGGATAGGGAGGGAGATATAGCGAGCAGAAATTTAATTGGCTTTGCAACCTCACATTTTCTTGATTCAAACAACGCATCACATTTTTTTGAAAAAATTGTCGATTGTGTAGTTTAACAGCCAAAATGGTGGACAACTCTGACGTCAAGCTAGTGTTTGCTCTATTCAATCGTTTGACACCGTTCGATTGCGGTGGAATTTCTTTTTGCGCCGTTCCAAATTAATAAAATGCATTCCATATGTGAAGACGTACTACCAGCCATCGAGCTTTGCTTACTTAATATTTACTTACTGGAATTAACACTGGAAACGACTAATTGTTTTGGAAATTTGCGATGGTTAGGCATGGATTAATCGCCAATTGGTGTATTTGTCCAAAATACCAACTGCAAATGTCATTACATGCCGCAAATGGACATTCTTTTATTGACAATTACTATTGGACGTGCAGTACAGTCAGAAAAAACGAACGTACGTTTTGGATCGTTCTTTGAACATTTCCACATAAAACTAGAAAATTGATTGAAATTATATATTGGTGGTCTATGGAAGAGTCTCAGGTGAACGTGTGCAAGCAGACGGCCGTATCAAACCATGCTATGGTTGATTGGTACAATTTCATTAGAAAAATTTGCCCACTTCATTTGCTTGACAATCTTCTGGTCGGACTGTTGAAATTAATGAAAGTAAGTTTATGAATCGAAAACATCACCGTGGAAGATATAAAAAGGCCAGTGGGTTCTTGGGATGATCAAACGAGAAACAAATCTGACAATGATGGTGCCTGTGGAGAAGTGAGATGCAACAACTCTATTGCCAATAATTGCCTGGTACGTGCTGCCAGGAACTCGTATAGTGATCGATGGCTGATGGGCATATAATGGCCTGCTGCAGCACAATGTTGTAAACCAGGTACACTTTTGTGAACCCGACGACCCCACACTACACACAAACCACATTGAAGGAACTTGGGGTTTATGTAAGAACAATCCAAATAATTTTGATAGTCATTTATAATAACTTTTATGGTGCCGTAGTATAAAAAACAATTTCTTCAGGAATATACTGTATGGGGATATGGCAATACTATGACGTGTAATGGTTGAGAAAAAAAAACAATAATTTTCTAAAGACTGCAAAAAAGTTTGTTAAATTGTAAATTAATGTCGGTTATCTTTCGAAAAAAAAAAAACACTGAAAAACAAATATTTTGTTAAGTTTTGTTAAATGATTAGATCCATGTATAAAAAAAACACTGATTTTATTTTCACAATAAATTTGTAAAAAGGATATATTTTCTTATTGTAAGTTGTTTCATGTAAATGAGGGACCACTTTTTCGAGGCACCAGTTGAATAGAGCAGACACTAGCTTGACGTCAGAGTTTTCCGCCATTTTGATTGTTAAACTACACAATCGCCAAATTTTTTAGTATATATATATATATTTATATACGCATTACAGAAGATCAGAATAACATTGGTACCGTCGGTTTCAAATCCAAACAAAGGGGACCTATAATTGTTCTCCTTTACCGGAGTCTCTTCAGCCTCTGTTTATGTCTGCCTCCCCGAAAAATGGTGGCTGGTGTGTTGTATAGGTCCCCTTTGTTTAGATTTGAAACCGACGATACCGATTTTGTTCTGATCTTCTCCAATACATATATATATAAATAAATATTATGCTTTTATTTTTGATTTTTCTTAATGAGTGAGCACTCTACTGGGGTTCTCTCTCACTAACCTGTTATATATATACTTTTTAATTATAATCCAATGACCAAAGGAAAAATCAATCCATTACCATAATTTTTATTTATTTATTTTTCTCAATTTCCTCATTTTCCAACTTTGACGAAAACCTGTATTCTTTTCCTTCGTCTTACAAACAAAATTTATATTTATTCTTTTCCAATTTTTTTCATTTTTTCATATCTTATGCGCGTTTCACAGCTTAGAAAGATATATAGGTTCTATGTTAATATCGCTGATCATTAGAGAAATTGTTCATTTAATAGTCATGGAAATATATATATATATATATATATATATCGAAAGCGCTCGAAAAAAATGGCCGAATTAAGAACAATCGGAGAAGTACTATATGGATTGCCACCTGAAACCAGAAGGATAGCTCGACGGTTTGAGAACCTCACGAAGAAGATATACAAACGAGAAAGTTCTGTGACGTTCAACAACGCTTGCTTAGATATATATATATAATATATATATAATTAATATATATTTTAATGTTTTTTCTTACTTTGGGGGTATGATATAGTGACACCACTAATGGTATACTTAAAAAGAAAAATAATGTGCCCATTTTACATACCCTGTTGCCTAGAATACAAATTCCATAATTCATAATGATAAGTTCAATAGTTTTGGATTTTACCAAGCACATACATAATATTGATGCTCACGCTCACACCAATCCTTTTAAAAATGTATTACTTAATATAACTCAAAATTTCATGTAGAGCAATTCTTTTCTCTATTAAATTTTTTGTATCTAACTTATTTTAAAAGTTTTTTTTGAAGAGATGGGGAGTAATGTTACAGAAAATGTTTACTTGGAATATGTATTCTAGGCAACAGGGTGAGTAACGTGTGCACATTATTTTATTTTTGTTTTTTGAAAACTTTACCATTTAGGGGAGTGCCACCGAAACTGTACCTCCCCAACCTCCTCAAAGAAAAAACAGATTAAAATTTAAAACAAAAAGTTCTTGGCTTTTTGGTCAAACTCTGCTTTTTCTTTTTAAATAAGAAAACGCTGATTTTTCCTCTTATAACAGTTCTCCCTGAAAAATAAAATGTTAATTTTGCCGGGAAGGTGAAGACTTCAAGCAATTCATGAAGAAGTAGGGGAGTTAAATGACTTTCATTCCACCAAAGAATGACTTCCTGTTCCTTCCCCTTCTACATACACAATCAGTGTCTTTCTCTTAATTTTGCCTTAGTTGAAATTGATTGGAGTTGTTTAAGAAAAAAAGTTGTATTTTGTGTTACCCTCTCTCCACACACACACACAGAACTGTGGCCTCCAGGGAAAATTTATCTCTATTTCAGCTACTCACATCCCTGTGATATATATATATATATAATTATTTAATAATAAATATTGAATTGTCTACCGACGTATACATTTCATCCTTTCAGAATCATCATTGTAGAGATAATTATTGAAACCAGTCGCACGATTCGAACCCGGAACAAGAATCAGCTTTAACTTTTAATCTCGATGCCCTAACCGATGAGGCCACTCTGAACAACTCTATGAATTTGTTAGAAATAAATCCTATTATGCCAAACAGACACTAGTAAGCCGTCTAAATAGTGTTCAACAAGGAGGAACATACATTTATATCTATGATTTGACAGCTGGGCTACAAATAATTATTTAATAATATTTAATCATCTACAGACGTATACGTTTCATCCTTTCGGAATCATCAGTGTAGAGATAATTATTTAAACCGGTCACACAATTCGAACCCCAGAACAAGATATATATATATATATATATATATATATATATATATATATACATATATATTATACATGTGTCATTGAAGACCACAGAGTTTTCTTTGCGATCTTTCTGGTTAACTTCTCGACTTGGCGAGCGATTCCGGTGTCAATTGGTGGATTATGGCGCCTAATGTTGTATCTTGGGCCATTTCTCTAGCGCTTTCGGTCTTCGCGACCGTCTTCAGGAGGCTATGCTTTGTTGTTGTTAGTAAAGAGCCGTATTTATGGTTTTATTTTTGGTTATGTCTATTAATTTGCATATGTGTATATATATATATATATATATATATATCTTTATTCTTTTATTTACTTATTTATTAATTAAAAGCATAAAATCAACCGAACTAAGACAAATATATATTTATTCTTTTATTTACTTACTTATTAATTTATTTATTTATTAATTTGTTTTTATTTATTTATTTTTTTAATCTATTATTATTATGGTTATTGTGTATTAATTGTTGAAGACTGATAAGGTGTTAGTACCGGTGGTGAATGCTATTTTATTAATTGTGGGTTGTAATTTTTTTATGTGTAGGGCTTCGAAGATTTTTAGTTTGTTGGTGCAATTGTTTTTATGTATGATCTTAGCGTTAGTTGTTAATATTTGTCTTAGTTCGGTTGATTTTATGTTTTTTTATGTGTGGTAACGTGTCGCTGGATGGCACTAGTGTCGTTTAAGTGATGCGTAAGGCGTCGGGAGAGGGTTGTAGTGGTATGGCCAATATAAGTACTATGTTTGTCTGTTTGGGTCTTGGGGAAACATTCCTCGAATGGGCAGTGAAACAAATATAGTACGTTTGTTTGGTTTAGGGGCGAGTTAGTAGTGTTATTATTTTTGATTATTAAGTTAGAATTTTTGAATTTAGTGTAGTAAATTATTAGTTTTATTGTTTGTTGTTGGTCGGTGGGTTTAGTGTGTCGCTTTATTATGTTGATTATAGCTTTTTCGTCGAGTTTGTAGTTAGAATGCATTTGGTTTTTATAGTACAGAGGAAAGAATCAGACAAAAAAGCACAACAAAATAGTTTGTTGTGCTTTTTTGTCTGATTCTTTTGGTGTAGGGAGGTTAAATATAGTTTTATTTGTTGGTCGACAATTCTGTTTGGGGAAATTGTTATTTACTAGGGTTTTTTTGAGGTTGGTTAGTTCTTTGTAGAATATTTTATTGGATGAAGATATTGTGTATGCGCGGTGGGCGAGGTTTTATATATATATATATATATATATATATATATTAGGGTAAGTCGATTTTACACATTTTTTTAAATATTAAAAAAAGGCACGTACCGAAAGTTGTATATAGACCTATTAAATACTCATGCAAAAAATTAGATCAAAAACTTCAGCGTTTTTTTTAGCGTTTGGTATCAAAGATCGTAGACAAGAATATACTGAAAATTCCTCGTTTTTGCAAGATTTGCTTGAATACTGGTGTGAAAACCAAATAATTTGTGCATTTAAAGTCAGGGAATGTCCTTTTATTTTATAAAAATGATATTAATTAAAGAAATCTTCAAATTGAAAATTTGCCCCCCCCCCCGTCATTTTCAGTATCTGCTTTTGTAAACTACCTTTTAACGTTATGAATTAAACAGTAATATTTGAATACCTAAAAAAATGATTTTTTTCTGTTATAAGTGAAAATATAACAAGCAAAGAAATAAGGAAAAACCTAACACTATTTTAATGGAGCTTAATATAGAGAGTCAAATTGCTCCATATAAGACCCCTTAGACAAAAATGCTGGTCTCAATTTCTGACTCAAAACTTTGGCTGTAATGTGTTGATGCCTTGCTTCAAAACCATATACAGTTTGTGAAGCTTCTGTTATTAACTTAACTGCCCGTTCCACACCCTGAGAATGTGAGGGCAAATCTGGCAAGTCAAGCTTGGTTCCATTCATCAACGATTCTCGAAGTTCAGATTCAGTAAAATCTTCCGTCATTGGTGGTTCAAAAATGCTGCATAATTTTAAATCTATTAATTGTGTCCAATGTGTGGCATTAAAATTAATAGGTGGTATTCTTTTTAATCTTTTTCTGGTTGACTCCTCACTCCTGAAAGAACAAATTAATTAATTGAATTATTAAAAAATTCCAATCTGTACTGCTTTAATAATTATGGTGAAATTAGATAAAATCTTTAAAAATCATTCTATAAATTGGAATAAATAATTGAGTCAGAGATATATGAATAAATATTACTTACCTAATGGCCAAAATTCTTTTTAAAGAAAAGGAATAATAAACTTTAAAATATTTATTATTAAGTAATGTATTACTTTTTTTTGTTAAAACCCGGGTTTAATTTAAGGCGACACTTCTGCCGGTGAAATCTAGGCCGTGGTAAAAATCTCGATTTATTTGATCTTAAAGTTAAAATGCTCAAATAAATACCAAGTTTTGAAGAAAAATATTTCTTGTGGTAACTTTTGACATTATTTGCCAACTTTCTTCGAGTGCGATTATTTACAGTTTCAAAATCGACCTCCCCTAATATATATATATATATATGAGATTATTTCAATATGAATTAAATTTATATACATCAAAATGATTCCTGAAGAGATAAAAATTTCAATTACAAAAGACAAGCTCAATACTTAGCATTGGAATATACATATATATTTATTTCAAAATTTATTATTATACTAGGAGGGCTGCCCGGTGTTACCCGTGGCAAAAAAGTAACATATTTCTATTAAAACTTATATCGCTTTACCCTTCCCTATCCATCTCTCTATCTTTTTCTCGTTTCTCCTTCCCTCTCTCCACCACTCTCTTTCTCCTCCGTCCAACCTATTGCTCTCCATGGACATACACACACATGTACACACAGACAGCTCTCCTTTATTTCGATTCCTGAATAATAAGGGAAGTAACTCTTTGCTTAAAAAATCTGTGCCAGTTTAGGGTCAAACACTGCTCAAGAATATACCTACTTTGTGGGTGTTTGTACTGTAGTTCTGGAGTTTTAGCTGGGAATACACACATACAACTTCCCTTTATATAATAGATAATTTTATAATAATTTATACCAAGTCATCGTCATCGGGATTACAATTGTTTAAAAAAATCTGTATAGTAAACAAAAACTCCAGGTAGTTTACTATAAAACAAATTCTTATCTTTAGAACCCTGGAGCAAGATGTAAACATAGAAAGTTAAAAGTTTGCTACATGGAGAAAGAATCAGAATCAGAAGTTTATTCATCCAAAAATGAAGAAAAAAGTCAAAAACGCAAAATTCGTTTTTATAGTGAACTACATGGATTTTTTTATTACTATACATATTTTTTTAAACAGTTATAACCCCGATGTGTTGGTTTAAGTTAAAATTATCATAAAATGATATAATTAATTTTGAAATAAATATATATCATCAAACGTTTTATCTGCTTTTTACAAACAAGTCATTGCTTATCAAGTCTCGCAGGCCACACGAGGATAAGGGTTATTGATTTGATAGGTAGATGGTGAAACACAGAGAGGATTAGTAACAATGATTTTAACTGGTCAGAAAGTGACTATTTAAGAGGACGGCTCAACAAGAATTTGTTTACATTAGACTTGAAAACAGCAATGTTATAGTCATCCAGGAAGCAGCCCTTCCATCATGGAAGTTCTGCTTAGTTTTAGGTACACAGAGGGCGAAAAGGAATTTATTGACAATGGTTGTAGCTATATGAAATCTTGTGAATGTTTTCATAGACTGAAGCTCAGTCAAACACCTGCCATAAAAATAACGGTAGAGTAGAGAAAGACTAGCAACGTCTCTCCTGTGAGAAAGAGGCTGTAAGATGAAGAAGAGGGCATCGCCCACTAGATTTCAGTCAGTTTTTGTACTCTGTCAAGGCAGGAAATGGTATCCTCCACAGATGTGGCAACAGTCCTCTATCTTAGGACTTAGATGTGTATTAAAATGGCATTAAAGTAAAAAGAATGCAAATAGTATTTTTTTAAGTTAAAACTAGACGACAGAATTCGATTTTGGAACAATTCATTTTAAAATGGGTAAAGTCAGAACTTTTACCTAAACAACACCAGTACATTTTTAATTATTTTTTGCAATGCATTTCACCTTTAACAATTAAATGATCTTATTAAAATAAATATGTGTGGAAAGTGATAACATAAGCGCAAACAGGAAATGCCATAACGTATAATCATATATTTAATCACACACTTGTTTTTCTTTCCATATGGTGATAAAAAGTTTTGTTTTTCCATAGTCACTATTTTAAAACGAATCTAAGGTTGATGAAAACAAAAACTTTCTTTCAAAAACTAAAGAAAAAAAAATAAAGCAGCAGCAGCTGAATTGATAGACTGGACGGGTCAATATACTGATTGACCCCAAATAATTGCAACATTTTGTTTTTTGGTGGTTTTGTGCTAGGTTGGGTCTTGTCTACAACATACTAAAAGTTGGACAAGATCGAAGTATGGAAAAGTGTCAAATTTTTAATCTAACTTTTTTTTGTAGAATTTGGTATATTCGGACTACTGTTCTCATCTAGGGTGTTTTTATCACAACGTTTCGTCCGATGTAACCACTGACCTTCTTCTGGTGTACTTTGTCAAACTTGGGAATCTTTCTGTCGAACTCGGGAATCTGGACGACAAAGTACACCTGAAGAAGGTCGGAGGTTACATCGGCCAAAACGTTGTGATAAAAACACCCTAGATGAGAACAGTAGTTTGAATATACCAAATTCTACAAATTATCTAAAAAATTCCGAAACAACTTTTTTTTGTCATTTTTCATTTACATGTGAAGCACTAACTCGGTCAGTTTTCATGATAAATCAATACATCTTGGATTTTTACCCAGGTTTTCACATGAAAGGGTTACCAGTGATGCCAAATAAACTCTTATACAATATCACGCCCATTATCCTTGTTGCATCCATCTTGATTCACTTATGTCACAGTACTTTTCCAAAACCTTTCACTCCTCATCATCTTCCACTTGATCATTTTTCATATTGTCACAATTTCCATCTTGGCAATGTCCACATGCACTGGTACATTCTAGTCCATGCCTCTTGAAAGTACACCTTAGGGTATTGCATCCTTCTGGACAGTTGCAATGAATTATCTGAATCAGTGCATCTGGAGCAAGTTTGTCCCCTTCTACCTTCCACCCCCACTCAGATGGCACCATTTCATAGCTATATCCCATCTACTCCATAACCTGAGAAAGAAATTTACAGGCAGAGGACGTTGGTGGGAGCCGTTCTCGTGTGACGAATGTCTTAGCTCTTGCAACTTTCTTGCAGAGCATATTGTATCTAATAGATGCCAGGGAGTCCTTCTGATCTGCATTGAACAAAGCTACCATTGCCTTACAACCATTGGTTTCCACTACTTTGGTAGAGAGAATACTTTTGAACAGTCTGTCATTGTCTTTTCTCTCTTGACGATTTGTTGAAACCTCACCGTCTTTCCTATTCCGAATAGCCTGGATACCGAATCACAAGATAATTTGGATGACCAGCGGCTGCGAATATTGGCATGCAAGCAGAGACAGCACTGAGATGCAGTTCTCAAGATCCCATTCGATCAGCTGCAACAAGTTGCCTAGCAATTCCTAGCATGTGCTGATAGTTTATCCATAGTTTGCTGTTTTTGGATGCCCTTTTCAGTTCATTCCTTTTCAGAGTTAGACTGTTGTAAATCCTACCAATGCAATCTGATTCCAACAATGATTTCAATTTACATTCACCAGTCTCCATCAGCATGTACAGCTGCTCAAGTTCCTCTACTTGGTCCTGAAAACCAGTTTCATCCTTCAAGATTTTTGCAACAATCTGACGTGTAAGACACTGATTCACCAGCAGGTGACCACAAAACGTTTGTTGCACTGCCTTTTCACTCATCATGTGTGCGACGGCATTTTCACCATATACTGCCTCCATGATCTCCTTGAGTCCACGGTCGTTCATCACTGTCCCAATAGCGCCCTACACATTCATGAAGGTATAGAATGTGCCAAACAATAGTATCACAATTCGGAATTGGAGTACCACCTGGAACAGCATTCACGATTTCAGAAGCCTTCCAAAACAACAGCTGATCAAATGGAATGCCAGTCGGCATGTTGTGTTTTGATGGAAGACCGCATAGGTAATCTAGGGTGGACAGGATACAGGTTTTATCTCCTGAATCTCTATCATGGGAAGAAACTTTACCAATAATTTTCCCGGATATTCATACTCCTTATGCATCAAGTGAATTATGCTTTGCCAGATGAGAGTAGTCTGGTTGAAGCGAAAGAACCTTTCCCAGAAAATGTCCACTCTGCGATCACAGACATCAGATGTGGAGAGTGATTGAAATTCAATGCCATGGTTGACATGCTTTGAAAAAATGTAATCTATGGTATCAATCTTCGTCATTTCAACAAGTTTCAAGTCCACCGTTTTTTGTCTTGGTATACCATGACTGACTTGCTCCCCTGATAGCCGTAATCATGCCCATCGCATGGAAGGTACTCTTGCCATCCAACATTATAATGTGGTGATCCATGTTGTCTCCGGCAAATAACAGGGACTGATCAAGAATGTCCATGTCACTGCTTAACACATCTGGAGCAAGGGAACATGCCACGTTCACTTCAAACCTTTGTACTCTGGGTATGATGAAGCAAATCCAATGGTTGAGAGACTATCGATCAAGATTGGTGACTTGTACAAATGGTGCATTTGCACCGAGAAACCTAGCTGTAAGGATGCAATTACAGCTCTTGGACGCACTGCTTGAACAACAGCATGTCCTATGTCAGCAACCTTTGTGGATGTATCCTTCCCAACAAACAGATGCTGCAACAAGAACCGCAAACTTGCATGAATGAAATTTAATGCTGTCGCTAGTTTCAGTTCAGTTGTTGTTGGCGCCACTGTCATCTTGATGTTAGCTTTGATGAGTTTCGCTGCGGTTTTGAGAATTGCTCGTTTTTGTGCTTCCTCATCGTCTGTCAGAGGTGAATTGTAGTATTCACGAATGATGTCACAATGGTTGCAACACACAATGGCTTTCGGTCACTAATAAAGAGTTTCCATATCGACTTATCAGCTTTTTCTTGAGGTACTGATTTCCTAATGCTGTTGATTTACTACCTCATAAGTATTCTCCCATTTTAGCTACAAGGTCCAATATCGTTTTCCTCCAGGAATACCCACACCGTTTCGAATGCTTCATCCTAATCGCTGTCTTTTGGTCTTTCACTTTTTCATCGTTTGGTTGATTCAGCTGACATGAACTGTCTTGGAATCCTTTGCATTGTACAGAAGTTGATGTTACATGACTGGTGGTACACCAAGTCTGCAGCGTGAAGATCACCACCAAAATATTTGATCCGACCTTGAACAGCAGAGGCTCACTCATCCCCTCTTGTTTTACAATGAACCAAGATAGTTTGAGCAAATGTATCAGTCTTCACATAGCAAATCCTTCTCTCACTTTTTCGTTTATATTTTTTTTTCATAGTATCAGATCCACAGAAAAAGCAATGCGTTTTACTGTCATATGGTCTCAGAGAAATACGAGCACTCCTTTTTACTGGCAGAGCAGAATCATCCTTTTTAAGGCTAAAGCAATGTCCTTTTTGTTTATGTGGTTAACCCAACATGTTTTGTGAACACTAGTTCCGGCTTCAACAATCACTTTGACACCTCTTTTGATAATTGCATAGTTGACACCTGCAGCACCCTTTTCTCGAAGCAACACGGCTTTCTCACAGTCCAAATCCGGTTCACATAAAAGACAGGTTTCTCTGCTGGCGGCTGAACTCATGTTTGACTGGGAAAATATATGAAAATATATGTATTAGTACATGGTGATTAGTAGAGAACTAGTGAATTGTTTGTGAGGGCAATTTTAGGTTGGGTAAAATATGGTTTCTTTGGGTTTTTCAGTTGTTTTCTCAGGAATCCTATATCCTAAAGAACAATTTCATTTATATACGGAGGTAAGAGGCCCGATTAATTGAAGAAAGTACTAATTCACCACTGGTACCCATATAAAAATAATCACCCATATGTCTGTTTGTGAACCTGGGTGAGTGCAATAAGGGGTTTAGAGGTACGAGTACCAATATGTGTGCAATAAGGGGTTTAGGAATAGGGTACTCCTAGATATGGTTTAAGGGATGATTTGGCATCACTGGTAACCCTTTCATTTGAAAGATTGACCTTGTAAATGTGGGTAAAAATCCCAGATTTATTGATTTATCATGAAAACTGACCGAGTTAGTGCTTCACACGTAAATAGAAGATGACTTGTAAACCGAAAAAAAGTAATCTTCGAAATTTGACACTTTCCCATACTAAGATTTTGTCCAACTTTTAGTATGTTGTAGACTAACATAAAACCACCAAAAAACAAAATGTTCCAATTTTTTGAGGTAGGGGTGCTCTGGCAGTATATTGACCCGTCTATTAGTATCTACTGAGCATGAATAAAAAATTTGGCAAAATTTATGACCACTTGAACTCACACCAGACTATTTTGTGTTAAATTGCTGCTTACTAGATGTTTTTTCCTATTTTACTAATGTACCTTGCACAGGAGTGAAATCTTTACATTAGAACCTAATATTTTAAACTTTTTCTCAATCAAAACTTTTTTCTTAACAAAATGCCCAAAACATGTGATATTTGACAAATTCAAGAGATCCATTGCTGTTAAAAAAGGGGTAAGCAGAGAAATGTTATCCTAAAATAAAAATCCCCAAACTAATATGTGACAAAGGAAATGTGACAAAACAATACCAAAAGTCTGGCTGTTTGAAGAAAAGAAACGACAAGACTGGAGAGAATTTGTTGAGTTACACCATCTTGCGTGACAGAAAACAAATAGAATTAAAAGAGAAGGTGGGTGTATTAAACATTTTCAAAATCTTTCACTCCTCATCATCATGTTCCACTCAATCATTTTTCATATTATCACAATTTCCGTCTTGGCAATGTCCACATGCACTGGTACATTCTAGTCCATGCCTCTTGAAAGTACATCTTAGGGTATTGCATCCTTCTGAACAGTTGCAATGAATTATTTGAATCAGTGCATCTGGAGCAAGTTTGTCCCCTTCTACCTTCCACCCCCACTCAGATGGCACCATTTCATAGCTATATCCCATCTACTCCATAACCTGAGAAAGAAATTTACAGGCAGAGGACGTTGGTGGGAGCCGTTCTCGTGTGACGAATGTCTTAGCTCTTGCAACTTTCTTGCAGAGCATATTGTATCTAATAGATGCCAGGGAGTCCTTCTGATCCGCATTGAACAAAGCTACCATTGCCTTACAACCATTGGTTTTCACAACATTGTGGCTTTGCTTTGGTAGAGAGAATGCTTTTGAACAGTCTGCCATTGTCTTTTCTCTCTTGACGATTCGTTGAAACCTCACTGTCTTTCCTATTCCGAATAGCCTGGATACCGAATCACAAGATAATTTGGATGACCAGCGGCTGCAAATATTATCATGCAAGCAGAGACAACACTGAAATTCAGTTCCTAAGATCCCATTGTTTGTGAGGGCAATTTTAGGTTGGGTAAAATGTGGTTTCTTTGGGTTTTTCAGTTATTTTCTCAGGAATCCTATATCCTAAAGAACAATTTCATTTATATACGGAGGTAAGAGGCCCGATTAATTGAAGAAAGTACTAATTCACTACTGGTACCCATATAAAAATAATCACCCATATGTCTGTTTGTGAACCTGGGTGAGTGCAATAAGGGGTTTAGGGGTACGAGTACCAATGTGTGTGCAATAAGGGGGTTAGGGATAGGGTACTCTTAGATATGGTAAAAATCCAAGATTTATTGATTTATCATGAAAACTGACCGAGTTAGTGCTTCACACATAAATAGAAGATGAATTGTAAACCGAAGAAAGTAATCTTCAAAATTTGACATTTTTCCATACTAAGATTTTGTCCAACTTTTAGTATGTTATAGACTAGACCCAGCCTAACATAAAACCACCAAAAAACAAAATGTTGCAATTTTTTTGAGGTAGACCCGTCTAGACTTTCAAAGTCAAGATTAAATAGGATAAGGTAATGTCAAGCCCTAAAAACCGAAAAAAATAAAAGTGATCAACACAACCAAAACAAGAATGACGAATTGAGAGGTTAATCATCAGCTTTCGACGAAAGAAATGTAGGTAGCTGACAAGGTAGAGGTGGAGATGGGCGTAGCTGGAGAAAACCGGATCTGTTTGCTGTAGGAAAAGCAAGCTGGAGCCGGCTGCAATGTCGTGCTGGCTAACTCAAACTTAAGAAATAAGTTAAAACAAGCTTCGAACACAAAAAAATAAATTGAGCTGTAATTTAATATGGTCCTGGGATGGGGTAAGAGATACTAATCATATCTGATCATTAAGCGACAGAAAGGAACACGGCTGCAGCATGGGCAAAAATCTTTCGACGTCTCCCTGACTGCTGAAATAAGACTTCTTTATATACTGCTGGCTACAGTTGATCTTTGACAATCCAGAGTCAATATCTGCTTAGTAAACAGAAGTGTGCCGGCTACTTCTTACATTTTTTGATTTACATGTGAGTGTATGCTTGTTGGAGGTAGCTATTTTGTAGTAGGGTCAGTGCATCTGTATTCATCTGACTGGCTTTGTTTGATAAGAAGGAAAAATTGTCATCAAGTTATTGGTTAAAAGGACAAACATCTTCTCTTCAATTTAAATCAACTCTATTCAATAATTTCGTCAACACAGATTATGGTCCGGAAATAGTTAGGAATGCAAGAATATAAGCCGGCATGTATGTACTATAGAAGTGGAATTTAGTCCAAGAGTTTCATCTCATCTAGCAAGGCCATTGCCTCCCGCCCAAGCCATGGCGAGAGGCGAGCAAGTTACTATGACGTCTTGTCAACATGCTATTCAAAGTCTGACTATTTGTAAAAGGCGTGAAACGGCCTTGGGGCAGAAATGGAAAAAGCTGTGCATGTACAAAGTGTTCTAATCGTTCAACGTATCACTACACAAGTGAGAACATATCTGTGTTATCTTACCGAACTACGTACTAATCACTACACGAGTGATAACATGCAAGTGTAAAAGAAAAGAAATCTTATGCAACTGTTGCATGAGCATGTGAAAGCCATTATAGAGATGTGATGTCTGCTTCAAAAAATCTAATGGTGTGGTTAATTATTTTTATTTTGCCTATATATTGATTGCATGTGTACGTGCGTTCATATATATGTATTTTTTTTTAATAAAGATTTAAATTTTAGAAATTTTCTTGAATCAAAATCTTGTAATGGATTTTAATCAAAATTGGAATAAAGATTCTAAACATAAGATTTAGTATCATTATATCTTGATTTTAATCTTTGTAAGGGCACATAAAAGTGGTGCCAAACTGTTCTATTTGCGGGGTGGGTGGTATTACTTTTACCCGTCCTGGGACGGATATACTTCTAGTATGTATATATATTTGTATGTAAAAGATTCACTCCTAAACTAATTAACCGATCATTATGAGTTTTCAAACACAGCTGCTAAGCATAAGGGTGAGTATTGATTTACTCCTCTCCAGGAGTTAGGCACAAGGCCAGTTTTTATCTTACTCCCACAAGTAAGATGTAACCCAAAGTTTAGTCAGGAAAGTGGGGTTTAAAAATTGCCTGGGCAACCCCGTCGGCATTCTCCGGTAGAGGCGCCTCAGACAGTAAGCAATAAACTTACTCCTCCCCAAAGAGTGGAGGTAAAGCCTGGGAAGGTGGACCTCCCAGAACTGCACAGGACAGACCCATTGACCGGCGTAAATCAAGACTTGAAGGCCAAGACAACACCAGTATGGGGTGCAGTATCCATCAGAACAGATACTACACTTTGATCTTAGTCAAAAGGCCAAGGAAGGGTGAGTTTTATTTACTCCTCCCCAGGAGTTAGGCACAAGGCCAGTTTTATCTTACTCCCACAAGTAAGATGTGACCCAAGATCGGGTCGAGAAAGTGGGGTTTGAAAAGCCAGCGCTCGAGAGGTGAGCACTCTGGCCATTTAAAAATTGCCTGGGCAGCCCCGTTGGCATTCCCCGGTAGGGGCGCCTCAGACAGTAAGCAATAAACTTACTCCTCCCCAAAGAGGGGAGGCAAAGCCTGGGAGGGTGCACCTCCTAGAACTGTACAGGACAGGCGTGCAGTATCCATCGGAACAGATACTACACTTTGATCTTAGCCAAAAGGTCAAGAAGGCATTAAAGGGTGAGTAATGTGGGCTATATTTAGTTTAATTTAGTTTCATGCAAAAGAGATAAGATATTTCAGTTTCTTTGGAGTATTTTGAAGGGTTTTAGGTGGGGGACAACCTCTCATTTGAAAATTCAAATATTTTAGATCTGCATTGAATTTGCTCCATAGTTATTAGACACCAATTAAGCAAGATTAACTGAATTTCAATTTCTTCTTAAGACTCCCTAAGCCTTAAATTTAAGAATCCAAATCATGTAATGGATTTTAGTCAAAATTGGAATAAGGATTCTAGAAATAAGGTTTAGTTGCATTATATCTTTGTGTTGTGTTTTCCTGAGTAAAAAGAAAGAGAAATAAAGAAAAAACATTTGAATTTTGATATAAACACATTCATTCTCATCACAACAATTTGTTAAAGACAAATATTAGAGGCATATACAAAACATGGTGCATGAAAAGGTGAAAACAAGAATTCATCTGGTCTGGTGGAGTATCCAGGTAAGTGCTGTTACTTGATTGCACACAGATTTGAAGATGTAACAGGCAAAGAACGACAGTGTATCGGCAAATCTAACAAAAATAACAACAGACAATGAGCAGAAATTAGGCGTCAAGTTTCTGAGTTTTTAGTAGAGATGGGCGGTTTTCGTCTCCATACCGAATACCGAATCGGTTTGTTTTTTTTAAACCGTAACCGTTCGGTATTGTGTTTTTACTACAGTAAGTCACCATATACAAGGAAACACAGTTGAAAAAATTTTCCGATTTGAATAAAATTGAATATTACCAAAAAATGTTATATAAGTAAGAGGACAGATTAAACAAATATATAATACACATCGACCAGAAAACTGTTTGGATAATTACAGATTTTAGAGTAGTTCTATTAAAATAGTCATATCTTAAAAACTAAAGCACTTTAAGTGCTCAAAATACCATCATTTTGTTAGGAAATGAATATCCTTTCGGGTGCATTCATGAATAATAATATACATTATATATTTTTAAGAGTTTTGAGCAAATAAAGGCAACAAATTGTTAACGCTATTTTCAGCAATTTACGTCAATTTTTTCTTTGACTCCCCCTTCGTTTAAAAGTCTCGTACCATTGCTGTGTGTGGAATTTCGTCCTGAGATCTGGAAACTAGTCAGGAGAAACATCACTTTCAATGTTTGTTAGAGAACAAAATAATTTGGCTCATTAATTTTTTTGAAATTTTAAAAATAAGACTTCAACTCGACGTCGGTTGAACATTTTTGAAAAATACATTTCCGTCGCCCAATTAGTAAGTAAATCAATCATTTTACTTTTTTATGCATTAAAATTATAATTGTATATATGTGTTGGGTATTTTTAACAATAGCCCAACAACGAAAACGCTGAAAAAACAAATATACAACAAATAAAAGTTACCGTAGCTGATAAAACTGAATTTCCAAGTTAACTGTAACAGTTATTAATGATTATAATCCGTTAAAAGTGCTATTTTCTATAAGTTAATAGTTTTAGCGTAAGTCAAGTGAAAAAAAAAATAGTAATGGCTGCTTCAATAGAAAACACCGAATCCAGAACGAGACTTCCGCCTCGTTCTGGATTCGGTTGGTTTTTTACTGGGACTCATAGTCAAAGCGCAATTTTTGCATTTTTTAGCCAAGCAGAAGAACAAAACAAAACTACATTTTAAGCAAAAGGAATAAAATAATTTTCTTTTTATTTACATGTCAGTGTGCTTTTATTTACATATTATTTTCATTCGTCACACCGTAATGTTTTTTTTCCTGTTTCTTTAAAAAATTCCTAACCCTAACCTAAACCCAGCCCTAACCCTAACCCAGCCCTAACCAAAACCTAGCCCTAATCAAAACCCCAAGTTTTCATATTTCAGGCAAGCAAAAGAACAAAGCAAAACAACATTTTAAACAAAAGTAATAAAAGCAGTTTCTTTTTATTTATGTCGTTATTCCTCACACCGTGATCGTTAAAATGTTCGTTTCATAAAATTAAATTTTAAAAATGTAAACCCCCCCAAAAAAACAAAAAAAAACGCCGATTTGATTATGAGTCCCGGTAAAAAAAAACACACACACGTGACACCGACAGCCAAAACTAATGACGCCATTTGGTTTTTTAAATAAATGACATTAAATTTTTTTTTTTTTTCATGTCTAATAAAAACCCATTTACCATACGTAAACATACAAACAAATGGAATAGAAAACTAGGAAAATCTCCGGTCTCTACGTACGTTGCATTTATTTGTTGCATATTCATTTTTTTGACTACGTTCTACAACTTTTTTTCAACCCGACTCGCGAGCTGTAGGGCTATTGTAAAACATTCCCATGTGTTCTTTTTTGGTAGTAATAATATTCCATTACCTTATCCGGAAAAAAAGCGTTTTCGATTTATAGTTTGAAAAACTGATTGGTACTTGTTTAGATATTGACCCTAATTTCCGTGACTGCCCGGCAGCAGCAAGCCGACAGCTAACGGAAGCGTCCGAGACCTGCCGAGTCGGCAGACGACAACAATGTAAGACGATGAATATACGAAAAAAGAAATGCATATATTTTTATACACAAAATGAAATAAATGAACAAACCCATAGCTGAAATAAACAAACTTTTTTATTATTATTATTTTTAAACTGAAATAAACTGTTTTTTTTAAACTTTAAAACGCGAAAATAATAGAAATTGTTTGTTTTTTTGTAACTTTTGTAAACCATTTTTTTTTTTGTTGCAATTACGCATTGTTTTTTTTTCATTATTTTAGCTTTTTTGGGGGGTTTTTTTTTCTTTTTTTTTTTTTGCATTAGGCATTTGTTTCCTTCATTACATTCTTTTCCTGGACGGGTAAGGGCTTGTTTTCCGTTTTTGGAGGGGGGCTTAGCGAAATACAGGCAGAAGAGGAGGATGGAGCAGGAAATTTTTCCAGTCCACTTGCGTGGCTCTAGACAGTACGCCGCATTCCTTTAATAAGTTTTTCCCGGTCGCCATATCCTGGGACCACAGGTATATCATCTTCAAAATTGTTGAAATTGCGAGTTGTGACCGTGAAAAAAAATGTCCCCGATCGCAACGAAATCCAAGCCCGGCATTCCTGGGTGGGGCATCTCCAGGCATATTTCTCCGTCACAGTCCTTCGCGGTACCAGCCGGCAAAGTCGGCCGCATCGCATACATCGCATAACTTTGCCAGCAGAGCTTTCTGCTGGCAAAAGTTAATGCACTTCGAAATTCATTTTCTACAAGTGCCAAGCGTCTCTCCTTCAAATCGCTATCGTCTGCCAGCCTCGTTTTCGATTTCGGCAGGTCTCGGACGCTTCCGTTAGCTGTCGGCTTGCTGCTGCCGGGCAGTCACGGAAATTAGGGTCAATATCTAAACAAGTACCAACTGATTGTAGTAGCAGCAATTACTGCTATAAACACGAGGCGATTTTTGTTTATTTTCATTCTAGAACGAATTTTAAACATTTTAAAATATGAATATAGAAAATGTTGTTACATTTTTCGTACCCAACTAGTAAATAAATTAATCTTTCATCTTTTTTTATGCATTAAAATTATTATCGCAATTTTAACCACGTACAGGCCAAAACCGATACACGTAAAAGACCTCGGGCAATAACTAGACAATAAAGCAAACAGTAAGAGAAAAGAACAAGCTATTTTAAACAACAAATAATTTATTGAAGAAAGAAAAAAAAAGGCAAAATGAGTTCGGCAGAAAGTTCATGGCTCAAAGTTCACTTCATAGACTGAATTTAAGTTCCGATGGACACACGGAAAGGCTGCATAAATAAAGTCCTAATTATGCTGCCCGAAGGCTTATTAACTTTGCTAGGAAAGACATGTCAGAAAAGGAGAAGGACTTACTTGTAAGAATTTTGTTAGTAAAATAAAAAAATACCAGAAGAATATAGAAAAGTCCTTTTAGTTCGCGCTGATTTGTTTCCCTTTGATTGTTCATTTTTTTTCATTAACATCGCATCGTTTCTTCGATTGACTCCTTTCGAGAATAGTGGCACTCTTTCACGTCAACTTTTCATTTGGAGACATCTTTCGAAACACCCTTCGTTTTGTCTTTTCTAAAGGCACATTTGCCTTTCAAATTAATATCTTCCTTGTTTCTGTTTTTAGAATTCAGTGGACTTCTCCGTCCAACGTAAATATTCAACCTCGAACACTAGTTGAAACTCCAACTTCTTTGAAGATTTTTACAGGCATGCTCTCTACATGTTCCTGTTTTTAACATTCTTGTTTTTAGGACTTTCTCATGTCCGAGTTGTGTCGACCGACCTCTTCACCTCGAGATTGTTTCAGCAACTGATTGAATTTCGCGGTTATTTCAACAGCTTCCGGCGTCAAACGCCCACGCTTCAGACACCCGACGCGTGCCATCAGCAGCAGTCATTCATTACAAGTTCTTATAAAAGGGGGTTTTAGAAGAAGAAGAAAAGAAAAGAAGAAGAAGAAGAAGAAGAAAATAAATTTCTGACACTCTCCCGAACAAAAAAGAAAAGAAAAAGAAAAAGATCGCTCACTTACAGTCTAATAGTAAACATAGTCAGGATTCTTATCCTTAACACATTTTCTACCTCTCTTAGGTTTAGAATTCTCAGCTCCATCATCATCACTGCACGAATCCTTATTTTTCCCAGGTCTCACTTGATACGAATGAGATATAGATAGCTCCATAGGATACAAATGCTTAATAGAATGCTCACTACATGTCTCTCCCTTCTTTATCAAGGTAGAGCGAACAATTCCGTCAGACCCCCGAGTGAGCTTAACAACTCTACCTAGCTTCCAATAGGGCCTAGGTTTAACGAGATTCCTAACTAGGACTATATCATCTACCTTAATTTTGTTACCAAATTCCGCTTGATGCAAATCCCTAGACAATTCCCTCAGACTCAGTAAATATTGCTCATACCACAATGACTTGAATCTGATTAAAAGGCATTCTCTACTTTTCAAACTCTCGATCAAATCCACTCGATTCGGGGGCACTTCTAAACAAGAATCGTTTTCAAGGTTCAAGAACACGGTTTTCCCAGGAGAAAAACGCATAAAGGCACTAGGAGAGATGACTTCCAGGGAAGCATCATCGCTACAACGATAAGTCAAAGGCCTATCATTTACCGCTCTTTGTATGTCAGACAAAATGGTTAGCAGTTGAAAGTAATCCAACCTCTTGCGACCAATTGTTTTGAATAGACAACACTTGACAGTTTTTATCAACCTTTCCCATATTGCTCCGAACCAAGCAGAATACGAAGGAATCCTGCAGTGTTTTATATTACACATTTCCAAATCTCCTCTGAATCCATCAGAGAGAAGAACTTCTTTTACTAAGTCGCACCCAGCAACAAAGGATAAAGCATTGTCTGAGTATATGTGTGATGGCACACCATATACATTGAAGAACCTCAAAAAGGCTAACACTACCGATTGAGTACTCATTTCTTCAACCAACTCCATATGTATAGAACGCACACTAAGACAAGTGAATAGCAATATGTACATCTTTTTTACTTTACTACCGTCCTCTACCCACAGGTGACCCGTGAAGTCTATCCCCGTATGGTAGAAAGGTCTGATAAGATTAACTCGATGCTTGGGTAGGTTTGTCATCTTAGGATAACGAAAAGACAAGGAATTAAACTTCTTGCATATCATACAACTAGCAAGAACAATTTTGACGGCCTGCCTGGCCTTGGGTAACCAAAACCCAGAATTGCGCACCTTATCAAGCGTAGCAGCAATCCCCAAATGCTTGCATTTTATGTGACACTCCATCACCAACAAACTGGTTAGGTGACACATTTTAGGCAGCAGAACAGGACTTTTCACTTCTTCGGAAAAATATTCAGAGTTTTCTATACGTCCCCGACAACGTAACAAATTGTTGTCATCCAAAATTAGGTTCAACTTATTCACCAACAAAGGAATATTACTTTCAACTTTACTTTTCAGAAAACTTATTTCTTCAGCGAAAAACTCACTCTGAGTAACCTTAATCAAATAGGACTTTGCCTCAGATGTAAAATTGACATCACGCTTATCGCCCTTTAACTTGGCAATAAATTTAAACACAATCTCTAAGGTACTTATCAACCTTTTGAGAGAAGAGAATCTTTCTAACTCAACCACACATGAGTTAGAATCCCCATTCAAGCCAGTATAAGCAGTTACCAAGGTCTTGCATTTGTCACTAATGCAATCCAACTTATAGTCAGGCCACTTCAACTTTTCTGTCTGTAACCATACTGGACCTCTAATCCAAAAGTTTTTATCCTTTTTAAACTTACTAAAGGAAACGCCTCTAGTTAACAAATCTGCAGGGTTTTCGCTAGTACTTACATACTTGAACTTTAAGGTATAACCCTTACAACTTATCTCATTCATAATGAATTTTATATCCTTCAAACGATTTTTAGTGAACTGGCACTTAGTGTGTACAGATTCAGACAACAACCAAGATAGCACTACCTGTGCATCTACAGCAATGATAATTTCCTCAAACAGCTTGGGAAACATTTCAATCAAAATAAGGAGATGCTTAATTCCCAGATATACAGCTAGTAATTCCAACGTAGGAAGAGTTCTTTTAACAGAAGGAGCCACTTTGGCTTTCGCATAAAATAGCCTGGCCTCTCCTCCCTGATACATATATTCGACTATGCCATAAGCAAGATTCGAAGCATCACAAAACACGATCAAGGTAACAGGCGAATTGGTTTGTACTGAACATCTTTCAAAACCAATTTTTTGAACATCTCGGAGATTTGCCTGAAAACTATTCCAAACAGACAACAAGCTATCAGGAACTACCTGATCCCATGCCACTCCTGATTTCCAAACTTGACTTAATATAATTTTTCCTTTTATAGTTATAGGCAATACTAAACCTAACGGATCGAATACAGACGAACTAATGGATAGCATATCTCTTTTTGTGGAGACTGACTTTTTAACTTCACCTTTGGAGATACCAATTTCGTCTGACTCAGGGTCATACTAATACCCCAGTACTTTCTCACAGGGCACTCCATGAGAAGAGTAATTGTTATCTGCTCGAATGCGAGCAGACACCAATTTACTGTTACTACAGCACGTTTTCAATAAGAAGCTTCCCTTTTCCATGACATTCACAGCCTCGGTATAGAGTTTCAACAATTCATCAGGAGACCCATGTGTTTTCACTAGATTATCTACGTAAAAGTTTTTTAACAACATGTCTCTACAAGGTCCCGATGAGTGCTTCTCAACGTGGTGCTTCACTACGTAACTTAAGATGAAGGGACTAGACACAAACCCGAATATCAGAGTTTTGTATCGAAAACACACTAATTCATCTTTTATTTTTAAAAAGAAACAGAATCTATTTTTGTCAAAGTTATTCTTTAGTCTAATCATCAGAAACGCCTTTCTGATGTCAGCCAATAATACATAATTATCTGTTCTAAACTTGAACAGAAGTTCTAACATGTCAGTATACAGATTTATGCCACTATAAGCACAATCGTTGAGAGAAGGTTTATTATTTACCCTCAACGAGCAATTGAAAACAGGCCTAATCTTAGTCGTGCACTGCACATCATTTTTAAAGACTGGCCGGTGCGGTATCCACGTATATTTGTAGAACTCCGAAGGAGTCGGATGGATTCTTTCAATCACACCCTCACATTCCTGGTCTAGGAAGACTTTGCAATACTCAGAATATAAGTTCTGAGAGGATAATCTGTCCACTACTTTATCTAGGACAGCTAACGATACTCTATGGTTAGAGGGTACTTTCTTTAATTTATCTAAGTCCCACGACAAACCTATGTAGTAATTATTATCTCTGTATTCAATAGAGGAGCTGAATTCTTCTATTTTCTTTCTGTCGTAATCACTACCAACTTCATCAACTATCCCTAATGATTCCAATTTGAACATTTGCTCAATACCTCTGTCCACGGAAGCTCCATCAAGACTATTCCAAGGATCCAGATGGTTGGACTTAGGTTCTAGAGCAAAGTAAACATGGGTCACATCACAAGAAGCATGTTCACCGATGACTTGATTATAATTTAAACCAATCTCCATATGTGGTTCAAAATCAGAGGGGTCGCCAAATAATATCATACCTAGCGAGGACTCAAAAGCAGAACCATTTTTAATCTTTGTTAATCTTAAGGGTCCCAGAAATCTAATCACATCAATCCCTATCAGACCGTATATTTCAAGAACATCACTTCTCAATTCGGAGAAATCAGCAGCAAGTTTAACGTCGCTTTTCTTCAAATTACTGATCACCTCCTCCAACGCTTTCATTTTGAAGGACAAATCCAACTGTTCATCCATCAGAAAATTGATACTTCTCGCAACATCGGGAAAGGACACCTTCAATGTTACTTCATTCAAGTCTTTCTCTTGGCTACCAATAAAGGTCTTTATTACGTATTTTCGACGATGCAAGGGAGACAACTCTTCTTTCATAAATCTATCAGAAAATCTTTTACCCATATAAGACCGTTCACTACCAGTGTCTAGCAGACAATTTACGGTGTGAAATTCGCCACCTACTTCAACTGTGATACCTATCACAGGCAACAATGAAGAACTACTCTTCAACCTGCAAATATTTGACTTCACCACAGGTTTGAGAAAACTCGGACACAAGGCGGACAAGTGTCCCGTCTGATCGCACGACCAACACGTAATCTTATCGTTTTTTTCATAAGGACACAAATTCTTCAGATGACAAGAGCTAGTACACCTAGCACATAACTTTAATTCGCTACATCTTTTAAGTCTTTCTTCGTAAGAGGGAAACTTATTACAGTCACGAGACAGATGATAATCGTTTCTACAAAAACAACACTTAAACTTAACCTTATATGTTTTAACATGAAAATTTTTCAACGTGGAAGGTTTCTTTTCAGGTTCGAAAGGCCTGAATTTACTCTTTTCCTTAAAGGAATCAACTTTACGATATCTCGAATCATGTTCACAAAATTCCAGTGTTTTAAATATCTCAACACTATTCTCCAGAATTTGGTTCAAAGAAGGATAATTTCCGTTCACCTTATGTATTAATTCTGACTTAAAGGAAGTTGTCAGTTTATTGAATACAATGTGACTTAACAAACGATTTCCCGGAGAATTACCCTCAAAGAAATCCAAACCGAACGAGTTCTTTAACTCGTACAATTGGGTTTTCATCTTAGTCAGGAATTTCTTTACGACATTATTATTATACATGCGATTTTCATTCAACATGGACGAAAATATAGAGTCGACGATACACTTTTCGTCTAAGAACTCTTTCGATAGCAAGTCCAAAGCTACTCGATAATTTTCATCTGATACAGACAGATGTTTTATCACATGAAAGGCATAACCAGAAAGATGGTTTTTCAATATCACTAATCTTAATGCGTCACTATCAAGATTAGCTACACAATTCAAAAATTCTCTATGGAAGTTTAGATAAGCTAACTTATCCGTTTCCAGATCCCTATCGCTAAACTTGGGACAAACTATTTTAGGGGTTAAATCGATGCCTTTTATCCCCTTACTAATTCTGGAATTCTCGTCAGCGTCTTTTTTACAAGGCTTAAACGTAGTTAATTTTTCTATCACTTGTATTTTAAATAAGGCAGCTCCCTTATTAAAACTTTCCACTAACTCATCGTCTGCACCATCAGAGAGATAAGCATCCATAACTTGTTCCTCCAACCGAACTACGTCTTTCAGATATTCATCAATCTGTTCTTTACACAAAATATATTTAGATTCTTCTATCCTACTAGAAGATTTTAACACTTCAAATACGACTAATATTTTATCTTTAGCGTATTTTATTTTTTTCAACAAGACATCTGCTGTTAAACTCGCCATTTTTCAAATCCCTCCCCACCGACTCCTTTCTACATGTACTAAGAGAGGGGGGGGGGGTTACTACAGACAGTGACACCTACACTTGGCGCCAAATTTTCCCGCCAACTTAAACTGAACAAGACAAGATGGCTGACTCACCACGTGGAGACAATAAAATGGCGACACGCACGCGCGCAAGATAAATTACACAATGAACTCAAAGCAGCGACGAAGATAAAACAGAAAATCATTAATTGACTATAAAAGCAGCTTCTTCAGTCCAGTGAACCTTGATAAGTCTATATACAGTTTGGGCACAAACGACTACCTTTACAGTACTATAAAATAGCGTTTATAGAACCACTCCCAAACGATAGACAGAAAGAAATGGTCTCGCTCACTATTCTTAGTAAGACAGAGCGTAGAGAACCATTAGGCCGAACACCTCTGTGTTTAAACATAGATACAGAATAGAACACAGAGACCTAGAGTTTTATTTATGCAGAATATCGCAATTTTAACCACGTACAGGCCAAAACCGATACACGTAAAAGACCTCGGGCAATAACTAGACAATAAAGCAAACAGTAAGAGAAAAGAACAAGCTATTTTAAACAACAAATAATTTATTGAAGAAAGAAAAAAAAAGGCAAAATGAGTTCGGCAGAAAGTTCATGGCTCAAAGTTCACTTCATAGACTGAATTTAAGTTCCGATGGACACACGGAAAGGCTGCATAAATAAAGTCCTAATTATGCTGCCCGAAGGCTTATTAACTTTGCTAGGAAAGACATGTCAGAAAAGGAGAAGGACTTACTTGTAAGAATTTTGTTAGTAAAATAAAAAAATACCAGAAGAATATAGAAAAGTCCTTTTAGTTCGCGCTGATTTGTTTCCCTTTGATTGTTCATTTTTTTTCATTAACATCGCATCGTTTCTTCGATTGACTCCTTTTGAGAATAGTGGCACTCTTTCACGTCAACTCTTCATTTGGAGACATCTTTCGAAACACCCTTCGTTTTGTCTTTTCTAAAGGCACATTTGCCTTTCAAATTAATATCTTCCTTGTTTCTGTTTTTAGAATTCAGTGGACTTCTCCGTCCAACGTAAATATTCAACCTCGAACACTAGTTGAAACTCCAACTTCTTTGAAGATTTTTACAGGCATGCTCTCTACATGTTCCTGTTTTTAACATTCTTGTTTTTAGGACTTTCTCATGTCCGAGTTGTGTCGACCGACCTCTTCACCTCGAGATTGTTTCAGCAACTGATTGAATTTCGCGGTTATTTCAACAGCTTCTGGCGTCAAACGCCCACGCTTCAGACACCCGACGCGTGCCATCAGCAGCAGTCATTCATTACAAGTTCTTATAAAAGGGGGTTTTAGAAGAAGAAGAAAAGAAAAAAAGAAGAAGAAGAAGAAAATAAATTTCTGACATTATAATTGCACGTTGTTTTGTCTTTCGGTAATAGTAATTTTAAATTATCTTATCCTAAAAAATATTGTCCTTTTTTTGAGCGAAAGTCAACAATGGCTGATAGTATTGCTGATATAACAATCAATCAGCAGCAGTGTCTTGTAAAGCTTTGTAAAATTCGTTTATAAACTTCTTTAAAAGTAAGATAAAAATACTTTTGTGCTTAAAAAAGTTAATCCTATTTAGTTCTTTTATAAAATATACTTTAAAAAATACTGGTTTTCACTCAACTTTCGAACTTCTAGTAGTAATTACTTTCTAGTCGCCAATTTAAAAAAAAATTAAGATTCTACTTTTTTAGGCGATTACGTCTTAAAGTCTTGGCGAAAAAAAGAAAAAACAAAACAACAAAAAATAGTTTAGAATTTAGAGTGGGGGATCAGTTTCGCATATAAATTTAATGTAAAATGATCTCCGATTTCCCGGCCATTCTTGCCTTTTAGTGAAATTTATAAAATAAATAATTACTCTACCATTAACTCTAGGTACGACTAACAAGCCCACCTCCTAAAAATGCCTTCTTGAACGTATCGTACCATTAACCTTAAATATGAGTGGCAAGCCACCCCTAAAAAACTCCCTAACCCTAACACTAAGTCCGAATGGCAACCTCCATCCAAAACAAAACCCCTTCCTTAACCTTATCACTAACCCTAAGTCCGAGTAGGAAGCCCTAATCCTACAAAAAAGCCCATTAAAACCACACATAATCGTCTAAAAAAAGAAGAAAAAAAAAGAAAAAAAAGCAGACGCCCATAAAAAAAACGCACAGGATTTATTTGCCATAGAAAAAAATTGATTAATGCCCTAAAACGCTAGAACGGCCCGGAAATGGTGAATTATTCTACATTAAATATATGTGAAACTAATCCCCCACTCGAAATTCTAAATGAATTGTTTTTTTTTCTTTCTGCTAAGTTTTCAGGGTGTTCACACTTAATTGCCCCTAGCCCTACCACTAACCTGAAGTTCAAGTGGTAAGCCCCCCTCCTCCCACAAAGACCCTCATAATCGTCTAAAAGAAAAAAAAAAAAAAAACAAGAAAAACGCACAGGATTTATCTCCCATAGAAAAAATAATTAACTGTCCTAAAACGCTAGAATGGCCTTGAAATGGGGGATTATTTTATGTGAAACTGATCCCACTCTAAATTCTAAAATAATTGTTTTTGTTTCTTTCTTTCTGCCAAGTTTTTCAGGGTGTTAACATGTAATTGCCTTAATAAAAAAAGTAGAATCTCATATTTTGGGAAGGTAAGGGGGTGAGTTAGCAGAAGGTGTAAATCTACAATAATGCTAAAGAAATCTTGCAATATATTCATTTTTAAACAGTCCTAGTATTAGATTTTAGTTTCTTGTAGATAAAATGTATTACAATTCAACTTTGAGTTTTCTAACTTCTTTCTTTTAATGGATTCATGGTATTTTTAAGGTATTGCAGCATATTTATGTGCACTTAGTGCAGATTACTTGGAAACCATTAATTTCTGGAGATTTTCAGTGGCATATTCTGATTCCTTGTACAAAAATACACTTATATGGTAAATTGCATTGCTTAATTTTGTGTTTTAACAAAGATATAACATTTTTACTGAAAAATTAGTGTAAAAAATGTGATGAAACGCATATGGTCTTAAAGAGGGGAAAATATCCAATTGTGTGAGGCACAAAAATAGTCCTAACTTCCTTATTTTTAGTCAGATTTAAAAAATTTAAAAAGATTCTTTCTTAGATCATCAAGCTCTTTCTATATATGCCATTATTGAGATATTTTAAGCAATTAAAATTTTTCATGTGTATTGAAATCTTTGTTTACAGTTTGTTTATCATTAACATTTTGAATTTTCAAATGAAAAAAAGAGAAATACGACAGACAACATGACATCGTATTTTTAGCATAAACTATTTTCAAATGAAAAAGAAAAAATCAAACGCGTTCCGTATGATATCGAAAATCTATTTGATTCAACTCAAAATTGTAAAATAATTATTTGTTTGTTTCAGAGTTATCTAAAAAAAATAAGTTATTAAAATGAAATTTTAAAAAAATACTTGTAAAAGTAAATAAAAAAAAGTAGTGAGCGAGTATAAACATTTAAAAAGAAAAAAAGTAGTTGCCAATGCTAGTATCACTTTATTCGGATTTTAAAAATTATTTTAAACATTAGGCATTTCATTGTTTACTTTTGAAAAGCCACTTCATACATAAATTGTCATTTCTAGAGAACTATCTCTCAACTATACCGTTTTCTCTCCCAAAAATGGGTTATTCAAAAAGTAGACTATGCAACGATTTATATTTTACTAAATTGTTAATATGGTATTTATTTAGAGTTGACAATTTATTCGAAAGTTTAATTATTAAACTTTAATCCAAGTCATGAATTCTATGACTAAAATTACCTTAAAAAATGACTTTAGGTGAATTAATAATCTCTACTTTTTTTTAACCATCCTTCCTTTTCCCTTGGCGCGGTTTTCGGGTGTACTACTAGTCTTTTACGCATGTCTATAAAGTTTTATTACCCTGTCTTAAAAACAAATATTAACCCCAACACGCACCAGTTGACAGAACTTCGAGCACACAAAATGACAGACATCCCAACAGTCAACACCGGCAATTCGAGAAGTATATGGTGTGTTTATTTTACGCGACAAGACACAACGTCTTGCAAACATTTTCACCTATTAAAAAATTAAAATTTTTATCTGTCAAATAATTTTGACAATATTTCATTTTCATCATCATTTTTGCTTAATTTTATTTGTAAAATTATTTAGTTTGTTTAAATAAATTTTCGTTTTGTAATTTCTTGCATTTCTGAGTTATATTTTAGCTTCTGATGGGTTAAAGAATTAGATAGAATGTATATTCAAACTCAGTTTTATTCTTCAGAAATCTTTCATGAATCTTTGGTCACTGTTTTAACGAGTTAACTGTTGAAAAGGTATCAGAACTTTGATTACAACAGTCAACACCTTAAAACTTATATGATTCATATCATGGAGAATGATTCAGTCACAAAATTATCGAAACAGTGGCATAATTCAACTAAATCATCACACAAGAGAATGAATAGCTTCCATAATAAAAGATTTTTTTTCAAAAAAAAACGAAAAACCGAACCGTAAACCGAGGTTTTAAGGGAAATAAACCGAAACCGATACCGAAACCAAAATTTCAAAACCGCCCAACTCTAGTTTTTAGTTTTGGGAAAATCTTTTTCCCAAAATTTCTAAAATAAAATCTAATTTTCAAGGTCTTAAAAAAAAAAAATTAAAAACTAGCTGTACCTATCCGGTGTTGCCCGGGTTTCTTTTTACTTTTAATCCTTTTTAGAGACGGAACAAAATCCATTTAATCCTCCACTCTATAAAAAAGACTAATGTATATTTATTTGTATATAAGTCAAGAGAACTCTGTTCAGTCACACAAAAGTTAGCTGCCTTTTTTCAAACCCCGGACAAAACCATTTGAAGTGGCAAGAGGAAGCGAGAAAGCAAATAACCTGTGCATGGAGTATTGTTGCAACATCTGATCTGGTGCACCAACCACTAGCTTCTCCATCTTGGAAAGGGTGCAAAAAATAATTTCGAACCTAATATTTTTTTTACTATAATAGCTTCTTTCCTCGAACTTTGGGATTCCCTCTTTGCTCCTTGTTTCCCCCAACCGTACGACATGCAGAAATTTGAATGTAATGTGAGCAAACATCTTGCTGCTCAACTCCTAACTCAGGTTGTCCCCTTATAAATCTAGCACCTATCACAGAAGCTTCTTACACTTCAGTGGCAATATGCCTTTTTTGGGGCGAACAAACATAAAAAAAAAAGCAAAACAATTAAATTAATTAGGAAAGAAATCTTTCACTCTAATTAAAAAGTTAGCGGTAGATGATTTTTTATTTAATTCACCAGAGATAATAAAAAAAATTTACATATGAAAAATAAAATTACCAACGTAATTCTATGAATATCAGTGCAGACACTGGGGGAGCATTTTTTCCGTCAATTTTGATGGAGGGTGTAAATACATAATTCAACATTCACTGATATGGTATGCGACTTGTGTCGACACTTTTGCACCCTCGTCAGTGACAGAATCGGCAACAAACCCTGGACATGCAGTAGCGTCAGCAGAGAACCGTAAGGAATCAAAATATGCTGGACTCTGCGACAAATTTGTGTTTCAACTGATCGCCGTGGAGACGAGTGGAGCTGCTATGCACGACTTACTCAACAGCCTTTGTCTGTTAGTGACACGCCACCCCAGGAACCATCGTGAATTTACTTGGCTTTACGAGTGCCTCTCCATCGTCACTATTAGTGGAAACGCCTTGAGCCTACTTTCGGCCTACCAAGCCAGCAAGACATCCGATGAAACTTCCTGATACTTGCATATTGGTTTCGGAATAGAACATTTTATTAATTAATTATTATTTGCCCCTATTTTCCGTCTCAATTTGTATTAGTTAACTATTATTTAATATGTGCTGTTACATTCCTGAAAGGTTATTGACATTGCACATTTTTCCCTTTTATATAATTTTTTTTTTATTTGTCATATAATATTGATTAATAAATTACAATATTCTTAAAAAAACGCAAAAAAAAATCTAACATTTGAGAAAAAATTAAAAAGTTAATGTAAACTTTATTGCTGTACTATTCCAAATAATCCTTTTCTACTGCCAAATTAAAAAAAGCCTTTGTGGATATATTCGGAACATCGGGAAGCTTCATCGGATGTCCTGCTGGCTTGGCAAACCAAGAACAGGCTCGAAGCATTTTCTCGAATAATGGCAATGGAGAGGCGCTTATAGGGCTGTAAGAAAACGTGTCCATTTTGTAGAGTAGAGAAGGAGTTCGTTTAGTAAGAAGAAAAAAAAGGGTTACTCTTAGCTCGATTATAAAGATAAACTCTTTTTCCACATTTTAAACCAGTTTTATTCTTGCAGAATAATTGTAAATATTGTCCCAACCCCACGATGAATGTAAATAAAATCTTTTTAAAACAAATTGGGATCATCTAAGTAGGATCATCCCATAGAGTGAATGTGGTATTTTCGCGAGAGTGTCTAGCGTAGAGTAAGCTCAAAAGTATTGGACCAGTTGTAAGACCACCGCCCCCCTCCTCTCTCCCAAAACCATTCGGGCTCAATGCCTAAGGCAAAGGATGAACTGTATATATTGTTTTTTGTGAAAAAAAAAACAAACAAAATAACGACATCATATTGTATATTTTTTGCTTAAATAAAATCGTTTTACCAACAAACAGAAAGAGGTCATAAATGGGTTTTTGTAACAGGTCAAGAAGATGCACCGTAGGACACAGAGTCGGGCGAGTGTGCAGACATCTACCCATGTTAGTTCTTACGTCCAACTGTTTTGCGCATGTCAAGTCTTTTTCGACTGGAGTGTTTTCCTGCTTTTTATCAGTCGTATAGTAAACGTCAAACTGAACGGACGTGCAATGTTCTCATTCCAGTATACAAACAGTTTAGCGGAAATGCAAAGTGTTCTGATTGGATAATGTATTAATCACTCGGTGTGTGGAAGAGTGTAAACTTGCACAAAAGAAAATAGTTTGTTCACATATATCTGCTACAAACTGAACTAGAAATTTACAATAGTCACCAGTGTCATTAATAAACCAAGGCGGTTGAGAGAAATCCACTCGTCTCTACGGTGATCGGTTAGAAGACCAGCATATTTTGATTACTTGCAGTCCTTTGCTGTGCTGTCCAGTGTTTGTCACCAATTTTCTTATTAACGATGGCACAAAAAGGTCGGCACAAGTCACTTAGTGACTCATAGCGTATTTAAAAAAAAATAGAACTTTAAAAGTTAAATTTAATTATATTTTTATAAATTTAATTTAATTCGTTCATTAAATCATTAACTGCACCAAATAAAACAATAACGAATTTTTTAAAGCTAATGTTGTTTTAATTTCGATTTATAAAATTATTGGGTGTAAATAGCTTCCAAAACTGTTACTCTTTTAATACATGAGGATTTGCTAAGAATTTTAGAGACAGTTTACATGATTTTCTATTTGATATTTTAAATGCTTCCATTCCTTTCATTCGTTTTTTTAAACAAATGATTAAAATGGCTGACTTATTTACGAATAAACCGAAATGCATTCTGGTTGATTTGTAGCAGTGGTGCCAGGGTAGCGTCTGGTGATCGAGCTCAAGTAGTCCCTTAGGGAACTAATGATATCAATGCACCCTGCGAGCTGATTGGTCAAACCAGCTCACAGAGACACTGATACGCATTGCTGCAGATTTTTATTCACTGAATTTTTTTTCAACTTATTTTTAGTACCTTTGCATTTTTTTTTTTTCAATAAATAAATAAATGAGTAATAAAAAATAACCATGTGTAAGTTACGTAGAGGCGAGAAACACGAAAAGTTATCACACAATTTTTTAATACATTAAGCGACCCAAGTTAAGATCTGCTAAAATCTTTAAATACGATTCTAATTTTATGTCATTGCGAAATAGAACAAAACTGCCAAGGTAGATAATTTGATTTGACTAAAACGAGTTATCGTCGTTGGCAGTTTCTGTCTTCTAAGAAAAATGATAAATCCTTCATTTGGCACGAAACTATTTCAATAGTTTTATTTTGTTGTGACATCCCAAAACTAACACTACTTATAAACTACAAGTGGATATTACTTGTATATTTTCTTTTACGTATGTGTTTTGATTGTATATTAATTTTACAAAACGCTAAGGGGGGGGGGGTCTGGATCTCCCCCTCTCCTACTAATCCGTATCCGTCCTCGTTTTTACTTTTGGCGTTGTTCTTGTCAGAAACAGGTAGAATAAACACAGGTAAGAAGTGGCATGGTCGATAAATATTTATTTTGTTTAGGAACACAAGTGAACAATAATAATTGCTTTATTTATCGGCCAGTTTAAAGGCTTCAAAGTCATTGTAAACAGTGTGTCGGACCCCCCCCTTTTTCATTAAATGGTCACCACGGGTATTTCTTTGTTGCCGTAATTCGAAAGCGTCAATTCGAACTTAATTTCTGACTAGAATTTTAAAAAAAAGGGGGGGGGGCTAGTATCAAACTAAAGGAAAAGTATTTTTCGACCATGAAATTATTCTAAGAAATAACTTTTCATTACAAAATAACAGGTTATATTGACTCTGTAATAGCTGCCAAATGTTCATCTCACATTTCGACCGGTGTAAGAGCAAAAATAATACGCCGTATTATTTTGACCTGTTTGTTTTTGTTTATTCGCTTTATTTTCAAATAATAATGTTTTCTGATTTTTATGGTGACAAATACAATCAAACAGTGTTTATTAGAATAACGATTGAAATCAAGGGAGGCGCGAAAAAAGTGTAAAAATTTGGGAATTTCCTTGCTTTTGCACATTTAGTGTATATGAATTTTCATCTTAACCCTATTAAGGGCATATGATTTCAGTATAGTGGCATTTTTCATGGAATATATTACAGAGTTTCTTTTTTTAATTATAACAAATAATAAAATCAGTGTTTTTTTATAAATGAAATTGAAAGTAAATTTGCAGTATCGTTAACGGGCGAAAAATCGAAAAACAAAACCGGCGCTTATTCGTTATTTACCATGTAGTGTAGTGTAGAAAGCTACAACGTATTTATTTATAAATATAAAATATTTACAAAATGTGGCACAAAAGGGGGAGGGGAAAAGATCGGTCTTCACTAACTGATAATAACTCTTCTAACTTAGCTAGTTTCATTCGTGACCATCATTCACCAAAATACCACATTTATACTATACATCTATCTCCAATCACCAAAAGAATTTATACTATGAAAACCTAGTTAAAATCCATATAAAACAAATATGCAATGGTAATAAAATTCTATGTACAAAAAGAATGATATTTACAATGAAAAACCGGAAGTTAGTAAGAAGAACCCTCCATTACTAAACTGTGGCAGAGACGCAGATTTGCCAGTCAAAATCGAAAGATCGAAAAAAAGGGGGTTGATGCAGGCCCCAACGTTTTATTCAGACACACCTCCTTCGAAAATATCGAAGGGTGACCTGCATCTCTGGTAGATCAAGCGCTCTGTCACCTAATTGGGGCAGGAAGGGGAGTTATCAAAAAAAAGGGGGGGGGGGCAAAATAAAAGGGCCGTAATGAAACCGTTCATACACTAGCTAAGTAAGGTTAGTAATAGCTGTTCCTGGTAGCCCTTCACATCGAACAACGAAGTGTTGAGCTTCCAGTACCCAGCTAATCTAGGCCTATCTAAGTTTACACGGACCCGAACAAGTCTATGATCCGAGTAACCTATATTATGAAAACTTTGACATTCTAATAATTCTACGTCGACTCTCCTAATTAAGAACCAGTCAATATAACTCGCAAGTTGTATTGGACTGGAGCTGCGTCCACATGTCCAAGTCCATACTCTATCACGGGCTTTTCATTCCGGAATTTATCGATAAGATCAAACTTATCAAGAATGTCCCGAAATATCTTAGCATCCCGATCTTGGTTAGTTCCCCTAGCTCGATTACGATCTATATCGGGATCCAAGACCACGTTCCAGTCTTCCGCTAAAATGACCGTCCGATTTGTATTCATGAACTGCTCGATCCATCGAAAGAAGGAACCGAGCTCAGTATGGTTATTGGGCACATAAACCTCAATGAGTCGAAATGCCTTATCTTTTATGGTAACATCCAGAACGCACAGCCTTCCTTCCGGATCCATGAAACAAGGGTCACACAATACATCTAAAGACTTACTTACTAGCCAGGAAACACCCCTTAAGTGAGAATCAAAGTATGCTGAATAGACGTGAAAACCCCAAGCCAGTGCACCCAAATGGTCACCTGGAATTAAGTGGGTTTCCTGAATACAATATATATTCACTCCAAGGTGCTGAAGGTCTGTAGCAACTCGAAATTCACGAGAGTCGACCACAGACATTTAAACTAGCTAGAAAAAATCCACTCATTCCTTTCTTTGTCTTTATAAGTAAAGTCAAGGAGTACCGGGAATTCGTCGTCAGATGTTTCTGATGGGGTGGAATTTATTGGCATCTCCACTCTCTGTGTTAATGGTATACCACGGTGTTGGCCAACTCTTGTTTTCGTAGTAGTGGGTTTTGTGGTAGTAGTAGTGGGCTTCCTTTGAGGGCAATCAATAGTGAGATGCCTTATCTGTTCGCATGTCCAACAAACGGGGTTTCTCCCAGCAACAATAATTGGTAATTTCTCATCACCAACCTGCATATAATAAGGCATGTTGTTGAAAGCAAACTTATCAAGGAGGATCTCAAAGTTCCATGTTCTTGGGCATTCATCCCAGTTAACCGAAGTTATTTCCCCATATCTTAGTAGAAAGAGCCAAGATGTTCACCGTCAACATGAAAAGGTACATTAAAAATGAAGACTGCCGTTCGTCTTTTTCCTCATATACTCCATCCTCAAGATATAATCCTGGGTAATTATCTCGGTTTGAGACAGTTTTGAACATGTTTATTCATTTGGGAATAAAGTATTCCAGGTGTTGAATCCTTTACAACGAATAATTCGTTTGGGCCTAAATCCGACTCGTTAAAAGTTTGCAAATTAGGTCTAGTTTTTTTTAATAACTTTTTATCAACAATGAACATTACGATACTTCTTTTATTTTATCTCTTCCAGTTTTGGAATGTCGACAATTAATCTGTTTTCGGTAACCAAGTGTGCGCATTTCTTTGCCTTTTGAATAAATTCCGTCACGTTTATAATGATTTTAAAAGAGCGACAACAGAATAAAGTTAAAATGACGAAGCATTTATAGTGGAAACGAAAGAAAGTCTGACTGACGAGTTCATTCAGTGGGAGGAGGGGTTAAGAATATTACACTTTCCCCTTCAAGTTTTTATTTTTTATTCTTATTATTTCTTTTTCTTATTTATTTATTTTGTATTTTTAAGACGATGGTAGTCGGGCGATATCTGGTTTATTTTGATAGTGTTGCAGACGGTTCGATCACCGGAGCAATCGGTCCTACAACTAAGAAAGTGGATACAGGCAAATTACGACAATGGCAAAGAAGTTTAAAAATAAATAGGTTTATTTACCATAAAGGTAATAATGGTTGAGAAGGAAAAGTGAAAATAACAGAGGTGATGTCACTGGAAGCAGGAAAGGCTGGAATGACGTCACTGGTGCCCGGGCAGCTTGAGAAGTCATCACACGGGGTTTGATGTGGACGTCCCTGATGTGTAAGGATGTGCCTCAAATCTGCCCGGTCCGTATGAACGTGGCCAAGGGCTGGATCAGCAGGGATCAGAGAATCAACAGGAACAGGAGGCAGGATGTCGACAGACACTGGAAAAGGAGCTGGAGAAGGTGATACTGGAACGGTGAGCAGGTGTTGCTGAAGCGAGCCACAGGAGCTGATGCAGGAAGTTAATGCAGGAGTGAGCTGGAGCTGCAATAAGTTAATGCAGGAGTCAGCTGGAACAGGCGCTGCAGGAAGCTGGTGCAGGAGTGAGCTAGAGCTGCAGGGAGCTGGTGCAGGCGCTGCAGAAAGCTGGTGCAGGAGTCAGCTAGAGCAGGCGCTGCATGAAGGTGGTACTGCAGGAGTGAGCTGGGGGGGGGGGTCTCCTAACCCCCCGGCTGAATCAAAGCTATTTATCTTCCTGTGATCTAGGCCAAATTGGGTAAAAAGCTGGTGAATTCATTGAGAAAGAGTCATTACAGCCGCTGTCTTGTTACACACTTTAATGATAAACAATAATTCCTGAGGGAAATTATTGTTATTTAATGAAGTTTAAAAGTCGCCTGACCGTATGTATATTTATTTTAGCTAGCTCTATAAACCAGGTGTTCACTCCTCCAGTCTAAAAAATAGGGAGTACTGATGAAATCTCGTTCAAGGAAATGTTCTAGAAGGTTCCATTGGAAAAAAACAATTACAAATCAACAGGATCCAGTAGTTTTCCAATGTCATAGCCGTGCAAGAGTTAATTAAACCTTCTACCATGACAAAAGCAGCAGGAGCCAGTAAATTTCCTTGTCTTTTTTTTTTCTTACATATTTCACCCCAAACAAGGCAGCCACCACTGTAGACGTAAGGGCTACTGAGAAGTAGGGTGTAGGTTTTAGGTGTCATCCTAAGTTGGGAGCTGTGCAGCGAGATGTCTGTTTACATTAGTTTTAAACCTCTGCATGTCAGTACTGTTGGGGAAAGAGAAGGCAGGCAGGGAGTTCCAGAGGCCGGCAGCACGAGGAAAGAAGCTATTGAAGTAGAAGGCTCTCCGGCATCTGGGGACCTTCAACAGTGGATGGGATTTAGCTGATTGTCGAGTTGGTCTAGTGTATTTACATCAGGGGGGCACCAGAGGAGCTAGTTTATCGGAGCACAATCCATTAAAGTATGTGTATAACAAGCACAAGGAAGCTGGAGCTTGGTAGATAGTGAGGGACCTATTAAGTTGGCAACTCTTTTTTGGACCTTGTCTAGGAGGGAGAGACTAGTGGATGATGCACCAGCCCAGATGTGACAACAATACTCCATGCATGGGCGGATGGTGGCTTTGTAGAGATACAGGATAATGTCAGGTATGAGGAGTTTACTAGTACGAGCCCACCTTCTTTGCAGCAGCCTTGGCAGTGACTTCAATGTATTTGTTCCAATTCATGTTATCTGTGAAAGTTAGGCCGAGTAGTTTGAATGATGAATTTTCTGGTAGCGTGTTATTTGCCATGACAATCGGTGGTTGGAGAGGTTTCTTGTAGTTATTGAAGGAAAGGAGCTTTGTGTTTGCGGCATTAAAAGTTACCAACCATTTATGACTCCAATCCACTACAGCCTGGAGGTCGCTTTCTAAGGATTCAGCCATTGCCTCGGATATGTTCGTGCCCGTTTTGCCCACATGATGAGAGTAAAGCGTGGTGTCATCAGCAAATATACTTATCTCAGACTCGATGTCATCAGGGAGGTCGTTTATGAAAATCAGAAACAATAAAGGTCCAAGGATGGATCCCTGGTTACAGCATTTATGTCATGTTGCTGTTCTTTTGGTTAGGAAGGATCTAATTATATTAAATATTTGCTCAGTAATATCATATGAGCGAATTTTTAGAAGCCCTTTATGCCATACCTTGTCAAAGGCCTTGGATATATCAAGTTCCCCAAAATTTATCTTTCAAGGGATTTTTACAAGCAATTTTTTCAAAGTTCAAAATTCACTGAATTTTTTGTGTTTTTAGCCGCCATGATTACATATTTCATTATAATTTATTTTTCACACGTAAATATGCAGTTTTTTTCGTTTAGAGATTAAGTTTAGGCTTTTATCTTTCAAACACAATCAAAGTTTACACGGAAACTAATTAAATAATTAATGATAAGCATAGTCCGTACAAGAGACGGCCATTTTTGTACGTACCTAGTATTATGTATGTGACCGTGACGAAACAAAGACATCGTACACCAAAAATTACGTAAATTGAGCAAGTATTTTTCTTTTCAATTTTTTATCACACATAATCAAATTTTGTCATTTTTCCATGCTCGCTTGTCACGTCTCCATTAAAAAAAAAACCCAGGGACGTAAGTCAGCCCAGCGTTGTGACACGCGAGCGTGGAAAACAAAATGACAAAATTTGATTTTCTGTGATTAAAAAACAAAACAAAAAAAACTACTTGATCAATTTACGTAATTTTTGGGGTACGATATCTTCCTTCCGTCCCGGTCACATACATAATAAAGGTATGTATTTATTATTTGTTTATTCGCGAATTGGTGCTTATCTAGAATTACGGAGACATTCGAAAAAGCAAATAAAAAAATGAGAAATATCTGTTTGATGTATGTATCTGTCAAACCAAAAATAACATAAATTAATTAAGTAGTTTTTATTTTATAAAAGTAGTTTTTATTTGGTGCTTAAGCATATCCGCCCCGACATTAAAAAATTTAAAGAATGTATAAACGTTAGTATGTACTTACGTGTTAGCTGAAAATAAGATTGTGCAGAAAAAATTACGCAAATTCATTCAGTAGTTATTTAATTATTAAAAAAAAACGATTTTAACGATTTTTTCACTCGGTAGATATTTCCACCATTTTGTATCTTAGATTTTCCAGTAGTCAAATCATGTGGAAAGAATGTGGCAAGAGGCCAAAAGACGAAATAAGGCTGAATGTGGTACCCATACGCATATGATAAACTCATAAATATGAGTTCATGTGGCGACAAAAATTTCGGGGAATAACATTAGAAAACCTTTTTAAACAGATTGCCGAAATTTATCCTGTGGGTCAATAAAATGCTACGTTTTTTTCTCTCTTATATCGTACTTATAAGTTGTTTTTTCAAACTTGGTTATGTCTTTTGTTAATTTTTTTTTCTCTTATATCGTACTTATAAGCTGTTTTTCCGCAATTGGTAAAAAAAAAAATTCAACTTGGTAAAAAAAAAAAAAATTGTTATCTCCCTTGTTTACAAAAATGTCAAAATCTACGTAAAATCATTTAAATCATTTTTTTTTCTTTTTCTTATAATTAAATAACTACTGGATGAATTTGCGTAATTTTTTCTGCACAATCTTATTTTCAGCTAACACGTAAGTACATAATAACGTTTATACATTCTTTAAATTTTTTAATGTCGGGGCGGATATGCTTAAGCACCATTTGTTTGTCAAAAAAATGTCATTTCGGGTGATAATTGTCAAAATTCATAAAGTCATTTTTTTTCTTTCAATGTAAAAATACAACTTGTATTATTATTAAAAATTAAACGTCCATCCATGCAGATCACGTGATCCCATATTTCTTTCACTTTAAGATGAACATATACAACTTTGTATATAACCATTTTTGTTATCGTATAACAGCATATCGTTTGAAGGTCTCTGTTGTTACGCCGTTTTACCAATTATTTTTACATTTGGTGACACTTTCTCTTTCATACAAAAACATAGTGATGTTCATAAAGTGGGTGATCAGTTTACATTAAATTTATATATGAAAAATGATCCCCTTAATAACTGTCAACAATCAGGCAAAAAGCTTATGTTCAACTTGACTATATATTTTGTTAGCTGTATTTTTGTTTAATTTCAGATTTTTGGACGATTCTCAAGGCATCACCAGCCCAACATTTTTTTTGTTTCATTCTAAAGTGAAGTCTTCGAACATCCTTTTTTTCTGGAAGTAAAAAAACACTTTAAAATAAGTTAAAACACAAATAAACTTATCCAGGTAGGTAGAAGAGTAACTTATCTTGCCTTTGGTAACATTTATTTGTTGCATAGTTGTTTTTCTTTGTCCCTTTTTTGTTCTGTTGACTTCAGTAAATATTCTATACTTTTACGGAACTTTTCGTCTTCAACTTGTGCCCTTACTAGGGCAAAGTTAAGTTAGACACAATAAGGGGGGGAGGTAGTAATCCAGCAATGCTTTTACGGATCGGCTCACATAGTGGACGATATTAGCGCGGTAAAATCCGAGGCACATGTTCATCTTTGTCCACTGTCCGTTTTTCACAACTTTTTACTGACCAGTTTTTTTTCTTTTTTCGGTGTACACTTATCTATCAGGCTGCTAGAGAATTTTGGGTATTTTGGAAAAAAAATTCAAATATTTTACATTTTAGAAGGGGGATCAGTTTCCAATGTTAATTCAACGTAGACTGATCCCCCTCTTTTTGACCATTTCAATTTTTTAAAAAATCTTTTCTGGTGTACAATTACCTATCATGTCAGTAGAGAATTTCGGGGTTTTTGGAAAGAAATTTTTAAAAATTGAGATTTTAAGACGGGGGATCAGTTTTCAATGTAAATTCAACGTAGACTGATCCCCCTCTTTTTTACCATCTCAAATTTTTAAAATTATTCTTCTGTTTACAATTACCTATCATGTCGCGAGAGAATTCCGGGGGTTTTGGAAATAAATTTCAAAAAATTGAGATTTTAAGACGTAAAAAGTTGTGAAAAACGGAGTATGGTAAAAGACGAACAAGACTGATCCCCCGTCTTAAAATCTCAATTTTTAAAAATTTCTTTCCAAAACCCCCGGAATTCTCTCGCGACATGATAGGTAATTGTAAACAGAAGAATAATTTAAATAATTTGAGATGGTCAAAAAGAGGGGGATCAGTCTACGTTGAATTTACATTGGAAACTGATCCCCCTCCTAAAATGTAAAATATTTGAAATTTTTTTCCAAAAACCCTAGAATTCTCTAGTAGCCTGATAGATAAGTGTACACCGAAAAAAGAAAAAAAACTGGTCAGTAAAAAGTTGTGAAAAACGGACAGTGGACAAAGACGAACATGTGCCAAATCCGATAATGAATTACGACAATAACCGAAAGGCAACGACACAAATGAAAAGTTCAAAACCACGTTCTCGAAACAGAAAACGAAAAAAAAAACACTTTATGATTCGATAACTTTGAAATTTTAAAAAAAGTTAACATGACGCGAGATTTTGTTAAACAAATGAAATACTTTTTAAAAAAATTTTCATTGAAAAAAATAAACAAAAGAATAATTTTTTTTTTTCAAGAAATAATGTTTTTGAGCAACGGAATGTGATTTTTTTTCAATGTTGTTTTGGAAATATTTAGTGAAAATAATGTTTTTTGCCAAATATTTTATTAAACGTCATAATAATAGCGTATCCAATACAGTATATTGCCGAAGAAATTTGTTTTCATTCGGTGGTGCCACAGAAATTCCTGTAGGTGACCCTCGAAGTTTTCCGGGCTAGTCCCGCTCATCACTTTAAATTTTAACTTGCAATGAGCCCAGCTTCCTTCCACACGGTTTGTGTGGATTGTAGGGTCGTCCGAATCCACAAAGTTGTATGTGTGGTTGACCACAACATGATTTTGTAGGGCATGATAGGTTCACCAGCCATCAGTTATGATGCGGGTGCCTGGGCGAACATATCGCCGAATTATGGGTAAAAGAGTTTCTGCATCTCTCTTGTCGACTGGCACCATCATCGTCGCATTTGTTTCTCGCTTGACCATGTCGAGAACCCATTGACCTTCTCAAAATCTATCGCAGTTATATTTGCGGTTCATGAATTTACTCTCGTCAATTTCAACGGTTCTACCAGGTCCACCCATCTCAACGGGATTGTCGACCAAACACATGGTGCAAATTTCGCGCATGAAGCTGTACCAGTCCAGCAAACTCCGCCTGCATACGCTAGTCTCTTTCGTAACATGTACTTGCGGCTCTTGCAAGCATCACCAATACATGACTTTCAAAATTTTGTTTGACGCTAAATGGGCACCATCAAAAAAAGAGCCCACCCGTACACTTTTTTTTTTTTTACATTTAGGGCAAGCCCATATGTAGCCGTCAATTTTATCTTTTCTTTTGTGTAGAATCATCCGCCATGGACGAGGACATTTCTGGCACATTAAACTGTTGCTGATCAGTCCATGGCGTGCCAACCACTTTATTGTGTTCAAATTATTAGTCGTGTTTACTGTTAATTCTTCCAAGTTTATGTTCATAACACATAATTCAGCGGCTGGCAAAACGTCATCCACGATTTTTTCCATAGCTGTTGATAAGATTAGCAGAATGAATTTCCAGAAGTTAATTCTATTTCTAAGAAAAAAGTTTCATTCCGGAAGTTAATCCATTTCCAAGAAAAAAGGTTTTCACTATTATTTAAAAAAATGTTTTGAAAACAATCGAATAAAAACAAATAAATTATTTTTCAAATAGTCTGTATTATGTTAATTATTAAAGTCTGAAATTAATATGAAAAAAAAAATTGTTGTATCACTTTCAGGCATCCGTAGACACTTTCTTCAACCCTTTTCCACCGGAAGCCAGCTTATACACCTGTTATGCCCATTCGCCAACCTTATTCATGGTACAGACAATATTTTCCTTTTTTTTCTTCCTTTTTTTTCATAGTCAATGTCGGTGCTTATTCAGTTTAGTGGATATTTCGTAATTTTGTGGTCGTTAGCAAAATCCGAATTTGGTGGTAACAAAAGGGGTTAAAAACACAGCTTAAAAGAAAACATGACAAGGGCAAAAGATAAAATAAGAGGTTCGGTAGTGTTAAAATAGAGTTTTATTAACATTAAAATGGGGCTGGCTGCTTTTAATTCCCAAAGCTAGGTTAATTACGTTAACCTTGGTAACCAAGATAAAAAAAAATTATGACCTGAAAGATCACATAGGGGTAAAGTTCGTTGGCACAACGAACTGGAAACAAATTAATTCCATTTTTTTTTTCATATAAAAACATATAATAAAGACTAAAGAAATCTTCTTATAAATTTAACAAAGGGGTCTCAAAGGGGCATAAAACAATAAAATAAAACTTAAAATATACAGGACCGTAGCAGTTGGTTGGCGAATCGTCTCCGGTATAGTTTGGACTAGTTTTTTTCTTTTCTATTGAAATGTCCATTTCAAATGTCCCTCTTTATTTTTCTTTCGACACTTTTCATTCCAAGGATCTCCAAGTTCTTGAAATGACTTCTCAAATGAAATTCTCCTGAAACGCCCTTCCTCCAAAGGGCAGTATTTGGGAATTTTCTTTAAATTTAAAGACGCTTGTCTTTACACAGCAAAAAAAAACATTTGTCATAAGGTTGATCCCTTCCATGGAAAATATATTTCTTTAAAAATAGGGTCTCTCAGATACCCTGAGTTTCCAAATAAAACGTTCTTACTTTAAGAACGAGTAGAAAACATCCAAATATTTTACGTCCATTTTGATAATAGATGGAGTCCGTTGGAACTGAACTGTTCTCTTTTGCTCCCAGGTCGGCACTGAATAAAAAAGGCGGCAATTAGCAGAGTGTCGTCGCATATCCAGACCGAGGCTACACCGGAATGACGTCACCTCTAGACTTCATTACAACAATGATGCTGCTGAAAAAAAAAGACCGGGAAAACAACTCGCAACCAGACGGCTAACCTTGACACACATATTTGTACAGTGGCAACATGTTGACCTCCCCCACCCCTCATGCCCAAAATAGAAATAAATTTCCGAAAGATACTTTCGAAAAAAAATGATAAAACAAACTGAGGAATATCTGTTTGATGTACGTATCTGTCACGGGTTGAATATATCCTATACTTAGCCATTTCACTGCTTGCAAAATCAGACAAAACTAATCGATAAAATTAAGAGCCATTTGGGGGGCTTACCGTTCAGTATAACCTTATTTATTTCTTTATTGTTAAGAATTTCCAACAGAAAAAAAAGGATAAAAAAAAGAAAATAGTCAACAAATAATTTTTATCAAATGCAAGAAAATTTAATCTACTGATCTGTGTAGCTTTAAAGTTTTGGAACTGTTTTTAAGTGTTTGTTTTTTCTTATTTTCTATCACTATCTACAAGGCTGTGCAAAACAACGTCTGCCACATGTCAACCACATCAGATCGGATTGTTCGGTATGGTGCAAAGTATGTAAAATAAAGAAGAACTTAAAACAGTTTCAGTAAGTTAAAAATATACAGATCTGTCGAAAATTAAACATTTGACCGATTGGTGACAGTTATTAGTTGTAATTTTGTTTAATTTTCGATTTTTCACTTTTTAAACATACAACATTGAATCTTAACTTCAAGTAATGAATGGCAGCCATTTTGAATATCATTTTTCAAAGCCTTATAAATAGCGATAGAAAATCAGAAAAAAACCCACTTAAAAACAGTTCCAAAACTTCAAAGCTATGCAGATCGATAAAAGATTAAATCTTTTCCCATTTGGTAAACGTTATTTGTTGATTAATTGTGTTTTTGGTTGTTTTTTTTGTTTTTTCCACCCCTTTTTTTTCTGTTGGAAATTTCTGACAATCGCTATTTATTTATTTATTTATTTGTTAATTGTTGGATTTTAATTAATGTGGCGGCAGAAATTTTGGATCGACCGTCTTCGTTTTATCTAAGATATCTAGTATTAGACTTTTTCTCCAAATAATAATAAACAAAAACTGTTGGAAGGTGAATTATTCTTTGAATTTCGTAGACGCACACATGAAGGCTGTTGTTGTACCAACCAGGTCGAAACTACATCGAAAACAATTGCAAATAATTACGGTTTTTATGCAGAATAGATCTCCAAAGAGACGTACGGCGAACAGAAACTTTTTTTCCTTTGTAAACAATTTGTGTATTTTTTTCTTGATTACCCAGAGCAACATCTTTTTTTATTTCAGTAGACTGCAAATGGAGGACGACGGTCGATAAATTGGTTTTTATTTTATTATTTATTTATTCTTTCGATTTTGTTTTTTTCAGGTGGGATGGCAAAAGAACATCACCAATTTTGTGAAATAGTTCAAAACGGGTTTGCCCTGTTGGCGGGGCTTAGGATTCGCCGACTACAATCTTTTGCAGAGGGGTACCCCCCCCCCAACACACACACACACATACACACTCCGAAAATGGGTCCATGACCCGTGACGTCTTAAAATGAGATCCTGGTGGCTGAGTGGTCCGTGGCCTGATTATGTAAATGGTCACGTGATCTGCACACTCTACTTTGGTTCTTACTTCGGCTAGACGGGAGATCGAAGAGGCCCGATCCAATCAATCGACTGGTCATGTCATGACCTAGTATCTATAAGTTTATCCCAACCGTATTATTCAATCTGATTCTTCTAAAAATCAAAAACCTTACTACTTTTTATTTTTTGATACTAGAAGGCGGTGGCTGTTGAGAACAAAGAAGATTACCACTGCTGAGTTTCTATAGTTTCAGTTTACAAGTACTGGAAAATAAATAGCAGAGGCTAATTAATTCCCACTCAATGTGAGTATAATGGCCTAAGTATCCCTTTTTCAACCAGGGCGCTTGGGTTATTCCCTCCTGGTAAATTAGTTGGACTCCGTGGTGGGTGGTGGATCTCATTGAAAATCAAACCAAACCATATGGCAAATACCAACAAAAAAATCAAAAGACATTTGTCAGATTCTTCTAACAATGAAACTAACGATTTCCCAAGATATATAGTAATTCAATCTCTGGAGGATAAACCTCTTGCTAAATGTTACGTCTGATGTTTACACGTTGTTATCGGTTTAATAACAACTCAAAAATGAAGAAAGGATGAAGTAGAACCTTTATTGCAGGGGCTGTTTTTACCCCAAAAGGTAAACGAGTGAATTGGAATAATCCACGGTGTGTGTTTATAGTAAGCAGCTCCCTGGAGGTTTCTGCAACTTCCACTTGCAGATAAGCCTCTGTGAGGTCCAATTTTGAAAAGCAGGTGCCACCGTTAAGTATGGTGAAGAGATCACCTGGGATTGGCAATGGGTATTGGTGATCCTCTAGTGCTGCGTTGAAAAATTAACACACAACCGAATTGAACCATCAGCTTTCTTTACTACTACAATGGGTGCTGCTCACCGTGAATATATTACCGGTATGATGACCATAATTTCCTGAAGTCGTTTTAGTTCTTGGTCCACCAGTGACAATGCAGCATATGGCACTGGGTGTTATGGTCAGAAAATTGGCTTAGAAAATGGTTTAAGAGACAGTCTGAGTGCAGCATCCCAAGTTGTGTGTGAAGACTAGAGAAAATTGTTTCATGATGTCTTTGGTCTGGTCGATAATGTTGTTCTGAGGTGACAATCTGGATACCATCTCACATCCGGTTGAGTGGAATGCTGAGAAGACCTAGTAACTCGATAAAGTCAAATCCCAGCAAATTATGGCATGAGTTTGCTATGTATACAGTACCCAACACCGTTTTGTTCTTCATTTTAATGGTAGCGGGTAATTGACCCGTGATGTGAACACAGTCCCCGAAAGCATTTTGTGCTACCTAACTTGTTGGTGTCAATGAAGGCTGACATATGGTTTCCCATAGTTTTTGTGATATAAGTGTAATATCAGAAGTAGTATCCACTTGCAGCTGAACAGGATAGCCATTCAATTGTACTGCAACATATTTTTGACTTGGAAGAAAAGTTGCTACCAGACTGATTGTGTTTGTTTTGTGATGTTGTTGGTGCCTGTTATGTGAGGTTTGTCTACTATGGATTAGTTTTTGTCGGTGAAGGGTGCAAAATCCCTCTTTGTGTCCCAGTCGATTGCAACAGCGACAGCGGTGTGTTTTGAATGTACAGTTTCGTACAAAATGCCAGCTGCCACAGTTCCAGCAAGGGGTTAGGGGCTTGACAGATGTTGAAGTCGGTGAGGTGGGCCGATGTTTTTGAAATGTGTTAACCGTGGATGCTGTTGCTTGTTGCACCATAGTTGAATCATGCTTTAGATTCACGAGACACTGGCATTCCATGGCGACTTGTTGCAATGTAATTTCTGGATTTTGCTCTATTTTTTACGGAATCCATGTGTAAATGTCTGCCTCCCCCACCCATCTCAAACCATACACAAAAATTAAACATTTGAATTGAAAGATATTTTAAACCGTTCACATTCTCTGTTCACAATGCTTGCATAAGTTAAGAAATCGGTCGAATCAGACTTTGTTATGCTGAGACAATTGAAACGCATATTAAATAAAATCTGCTCATCGAAAATTTGCCTCAGTCTCCATCGTGTCGTCGAAGTTGTAGTCACGTGGATGTTTAGGTAATATGTAGTTTGCATACCAATTGTGTTCTGATGTCCCAATCTTCTGTAGCAAAAGTCTGACTTTCCAGTCATCTGCTTGTTCCTTGAATTTCACTCAGAAAAGGTCCCCAAAGCATGAATACCACGTACAGAATGTCCATTTAGCCATCGCGTTGTAATGAAATTGTGTGATTGATTGTGCAACCGATTCTGCCAATGTCGTAAGTTTTGTTTCAGAAAGCGATGGTGCAGGTGTTGAGAATCTCTGAAAATAATTCCATTAAACGTAATTGTTGTTGCATTAATTGCTGTATGGTGCAATCCATCTTTGAAAGTGTAAATTTGCGTTACCGTGGTTCTAAAAAACTATTACCATCACCAATGTTACATCTGATGTTTATACGTCGTTGTTATCGATTTAATAACAACTCAAAAATGAAGGAAGGACGAAGTAGAACCTTTAACAAAAACACTGCTGAACGCGAGATGCTTGTTTGATTGTGAGAGCCGTTCTGTTTTCTTTTCAACTGTCATGGTAGACGACTTCTTTATCAAAGGGTGATAACTCCTTCTTTTGATTCAAGAGGAATTACTCAAATAACTATTCTGTTTTGTTAAGTTGCCCTAACACTAAACTGTCACATTTTCTGATTGAAAAGGTGATAGTTCTAAAAAGCGTAACAAAAACACAAAACGGCAACCTTTTAGTGGAAGTTAGCAAAAGTAAAATGGCTACAAATTTATTAAAATTAACCAATTTTTTTATTTTTATTTATCTACCTCCCACAAGGTAAGATGTGACACAAGGTCGGGAAAGTGGGATTAGATAAGCCAGCGCTCGAGAGGTGAGCACTCTGGCCATTTAAAAATTGCCTGGGCAGCCCCGTCGGCATTCCCCGGTAGGGGCGCCTCAGACAGTAAGCAATAAACTTACTCCTCCCCAAAGAGGGGAGGCAAAGCCTGGGTGGACCTCTTAGAACTGCACAGGACAGACCCATTGACCGGTGTAAGTCAAGCCCCGAAGGACAAGACAATACCAGTATGGGGTGCAGTATCCATCGGAACAGATACTACACTTTGAATCAAAAGGCCAAGAACAAACTAAAATTAACCAATTTTTATAACATAAAATGTAAGGCTTATGCCCACGAGCAATTAAGTACGTCAAGAGAAGTCATCTGAAGTCGGGACCTTGGTTTGGCGATGGAAGAGAAGATCAAGTGGCACTGCGTAAGCAGGGGATCACTCATCACCGAAGAATTTCAATAAAAAGAGGTGAAGATATAATTCTAACAAAAACATATTTTGAAATTTGCTCCAGTAAAAATCCCAAAAGAGGTGAGAATTGGATATACTATCGAAAGAGTGGAACTCTAGATACCAAACCCCTTGAGGTTTTTTAAATGCTAAAATGTATGTAGAGGACAGCAGATATGTAGAAAATGCGGCAAAAGAGATCCGTTCTACATTGAGGACACTTGTCAAAGGGACAAAAGATATGCAAACTGTCATGGGGATCACCCAGCCTTCTCAAGATCATGCAATCTTTTTAAAACCGAAAAAGAAATGATGACAGTTAAATATACAAAAAATATAGGATTCCCTTAGGCTTATATGAAACCTCTATCCTATGCCACTGCAGTTGCAGCTACCACTGAAACAAAACAAAAAACTGCACCGGTCGAGAAAAAGACAAAATATAGCGACTTGGTGAAAAAGTGGCTGAGACTTATCCCGGACGAGTGGCCAGAATTTCAGAAGTGCTTGTGGGATGTTTGGTGTGGAGCTCGGGAGAAGGTGAAGGACACAGAAAAACAACCGGAAACCAAACCTATAACAGAGCCGACAGTACCCATTAACAACACAGCAGAAGACAACAAAGATCCCCGTTGCGTCCACCAAGACCAGTGGGAGATGTCTCAGGAGCTAAGAAAAGTGAATATAAAGAAGCCATCTATCGTGGTTGAATTGACTAATAAATTCAAGGCTTTGGAGAAGATGGAAGTGGAGAAGACAGGTTCAGAAAATCCAGATTAATTAGATAAATAAGTAAATAAATAAACCATGTTGAATAAGATCATCCAGTGGAATGTGAGAGGTGTTAGAGCAAATTTTGAGGAATTGGTTATACTTATGAGAATGAGCAGTCGTTTGCTTGCAAGAAACATTTCTCGATAAAGAATGACACTCCATACAACTATGTCAATAAAGAAGCTGATTTATCTTCTGGTGGAACATCTTTAGTTGTCAATAATACAATTCATCAAAGCCAGATATTGCTTGACACGGACATACAGGCAGTTGCTGTATGAGTAACACTGCATAAGACCATAACAATCTGCTCCATCTATCTGCCACCAGGTCAGACCATAGTTGAATCCACGCTCTAATAACTTAATAAAACAGCTCCCGAAACCATTCATACTGTTGCATGACTTTAATAGTCATAATGAAATGTGGGGCAGTAAAAGCACGAATAAAAAAGGTCAGATTGTTGGAAAAATTATAGATCAAAATAACCTCTACAACAATAAAACCAATACATATCTGCACCCAACAACGGGAACATATTTAGCACTGGATTTAACTATTTGTGATCCAACAGTATTCATGGATTACACATGGAAGGTACATGGTGAGACATGTGACAATGACTACTTTCCAATGATTCTGGAAAGCACAGGTCCTCAACTTGAAGAAAGAGTATCAAGATGAAATCTGTGGAAAGTTAAGTGGGAGAAATTCCAAGAGCAATGTGAAGAAAAACTGACTGCCAATGTCTACAGCGACACTGGTAGAAATAGCTGAAGGGTGTATACTAAAGTCATTTACAAACCAAACACAAACCCTGGTTTGATGAAGAATGCCAAAAGGCTACTCGAGCACATTGTTCTTCCTTGAGAAGATTCAAGTTGAACTCTACTAGAAAGAATTTAGCCTTGTTCAGAATCAAAAGAGCCAAAGGTCTCCAAACGATTAAGGAGTCCAAAAGAAATTCATGGTAAGAGTATATATCTAAAATAAATTTGGACACAAAATCTAAGGTGATATGGAGCACGATGAGCAAGATAGCTGGAAAGAATGGTAGTATGCCAATAAAACATATCATCACAGGTAGTACAAAGATATTTCTGATGCCTTAGCGGACAGCTTTTCTGAAAATTCTGGTTCCAAGGGTCAGACTAAAAATGTTTTTAAATTAAAAAGCTGAAGAAAAAAACGACTAAATTTCAGCCTTTTACAAAATCGGACCTTAGTGAATTACTTGAGAAAACACTCAATATAGCAGTCGGTCTGGATGAATTTCTCAAAAAAATTGTCACAGGTATCCTCCAAATACTTTTTAGAGATCTATAACAAAATATGAATTAACAAAAAAAATTCCAGATCTTTGGAGGCAAGCAATAGTAATACCTATACCAAAAATGGGAAAGGACTTTGATAGGCCTTCAGGTGATTGACCTATTGCCAGTAATGGAAAGGATGATAAATAGCAGGTTAACATGGTACCTGGAGAGAAACAGTCTGTCAGAATTACAATGTGGTTTCAGAAAAAAAAAAGAAGTACTACTGACGATTTGATTAGATTACAGACTTTTATTAGAGAAGCATTCATCAAAAATGAACACCTGGTTGCAATCTTTTTTGATCTGGAGAAGGCGTACGATGCAACATCGAAGTACATTATGATGAAAGATCTCTGAGACCTCGGATTTTTTTGTGAAAAACAACATAAAACACTACGTTAAGGCCATCATATTGATGAGTGGCCTCTTTGCTTTTAAATGCATAGAGATACACAATATGATAATAGAGCAAACTTTTTATTCACAAAAGATTTCAACTTGGATTTTTTTGTGAAAGACAACCTAAAACACTAGATTAAGGCTATCAGAATGTCCTTGTCTTCTTTTTGCCCTCCTCTCCTTTTAATTTAAAGTTAAATATTCGATTAAATATACTTAGATGGCTTCAGGGGTGGGAACAGAAGTTTCTTGGAGTCCGCAATTTGTTATCTTTTGTTTATTTCAAAGTAATTTGATTGTAAATGCGTTCGATACATTGATACGAGTGGTAAAATACAGAATTGTTAACACTCGAAAACTCGTAAACCAAAAATTCTCTGTGAACAATATCAAAGAGTTCTTCAGATATTGGTAGATAAATATCTATGATGTCGAATTGTAAGATGCTTCATTTACTTTTATAATTGATAATATTACACCAGTCCATTGTTTCTGTGGTGTTAATCCATTTGCTTGATTCTAAATCCGTTTAAATCTACTTGTTAATTCTAGCAAGTATTGTTTACAAATAATTTTCGGCTCTAGTTGAGTTATATAACTGAGTGGTTGGTTTATTGTTGAAATCCCTTTTTGTAAGCATTTAGTAGGATGTATGCTTCCTGAGTTTTTAATTTACTCACTCTAACACTAATATTATGTTTATCTGCAATTTGTATACTTTCTGTATTGATAATAGCAACTACATAGTTGCATGTGGTAGTGTCTGTTTTTTAAATAGTTTTTCCTAACATTTTCTGCAATTAATTTATTATAATCTGAGCCTGGTTTGAGTTTATCTTCAGTAATGCACATTTTTTAAAATTAAAATGATGCTTATGTTTTTAATGCAAACATTCTAAATATAAAGTTATTCAATTTTGAAGCCCTTCTTGATAAAAATTAACATTTATTTTGAATGATGCATTTTTAAGGATACAAGGAACCTTGCATCATTAATGAAGAACACATCATGTATAAAATGAAAGTATATATACTTCTGGGTAACACAAAGTCAATTAAGCAAGTCATATTAATAAATGCATATGGGTTAAAAACTGTTGGGCAAAATCCCATCCAATTTGACCAAAAACACCCTTGACATAGCAAGTGTGTCGCCATTAGAGGGTAAAAACTATAATTATATATAACTATAATGAATAAAATGTTTGCTCTATTATCATATTATGTATCTCTATCTATTTACAAGCAGAGAGGCCACTCATCAATTTAATGGCCTTAATGTAGTGTTTTAGGTTGTCTTTCACAAAAAAATCCAAGTTGAAAACGTTATTAAATAAAATGTTTGCCTTATCATATTGTGTATCTTTATGCATTTACAAGCAAAGAGACAACTCATCAATATGATGGTCTTAATGTAGTGTTTTAGGTTGTCTTTCACAAAAAAATTTAAGTTTAAAACTAGTAAATAAAAATGTTTGCCCTATTATCATATTGTGTAATTCTATGCTTTTAAAAGCAAAGAGGTCACTCATCAATATGATGGAGTTAATATAGTGTTTTTGGGTGTTCTTCCACAAAAAATCCAAGTTGAAAACTTAAGTTAATAAAATCTTTGTCCCATTATCATATTGTTTATCTCTATGCATTTAAAGCAAAGAGTCTACACATCAATATGATGGCCTTAATGTAAGATTTTTATTTGTCTTTCACAAAAAAATCCAAGTTGAAAACGTTAGTGAATAAAATGTTTGCCCTATTATCATACTGTGTATATCTATGCATTTCAAAACAAAGAGGCCACTCATCAATATGATGGCGTTAATGTAGTGGCTGTCTTTCACAAAAAAATCCAACTTAATAACTTTATTGAATAAAATGTTAGCCCTATTATCATATTGTGTATCTCTATGCATTTAAAAGCAAAGAGGCCACTTGTTGGATTGGCAACTGAATATAGTTCCACTCAACCAAGTGGTGATAAGGCCATCGACCTGATCACCACAGTGCGTGATAATTACTGCGTTGCAGAGGTATCACGTGACATGAAAATAGGCGCCAAATTTGTTCTTTCAAAATTGTATCTTCAGTCCGAGAATAAAAGTTGTGCAATACGCACGTATTATTGTTACCCCATTCTATTCTTTTCTTTTCTTCTATGTCTTTGTGACTCATAGTCCACCACGATGTTACCGCTCTACCCCTCAAAGCTAAACAGGTTATGTGCCCAGCTATGCAAACCAAAGACTAATGTTTCAGGGAGATGAAAGAAAGTATGAATTATGGGAAGTGAAGTTCTTTGGCTACATGCGGACTCAAAAACTGTACAGCACCATTACAGCAGGGAGCGAAGCTGAAATAAATCAGAACAAAAACGCCGAAGCTTTTGGCGAACTAGTACAATACCTCGATGACCGAATAACGATGACAGAAAAGCATTAAATATCCTAAGAGAACATTATCTGTCACGTTGAAAGCCGAGAATAATTTTGTTGTACACGGAATTAACATCGTTGCAAAACAAGTCAAATGAAAATATTACAGACTATGTAATAAGAGCGGAAAATGCCGCCACATTCCTAAAAAATGCCGGAGAAACAATAAGCGATGGATTACTGATCACAATGATTATAAAGGGATTACCGAGTGGATATAAGACATTCACCACGGTAATAACGCAGAGAGATACACCTATGACATTCCAGAACTTTAAAACCGCTCTAAGAAACTTCGAAGAAACTGAAAAAACCCAAGGTGAAAGCGCGAACGCAGTAATGAGTGTAAGAGAAAAGAAATATAACAGCCAACCAGCAACCATTTCCAGACCAAATAAATATAACAAAAACGAATTCAATGGATCATGCTTCTTATGCGGGCGATATGGACATAAATCCGAAAATTATAGAAAACCCGCACGCTGGTGCAAAAACTGTAAAACACGAACACATGACACAAATTTTTGCAGAAAAACGCTAGATAGCTACTCAAACACCGAAGGGAATGCAATAAAACACGTATCAGATAAGAACACTTCTTATATTTTTTCTGGTTATAACGCTAGTGACTCTTCATATCTTGATTTATTAGTCAATAGTGGGGCCACAACCCATATTTTAAACGACGAGTCCAATACAGAATTTGATTCCTCCCGCCATATTGTTGAGCTAGCCGATGGAAGCCGATACAATAATTTGGCGCTAAAAAGGGAGGATGCTTCTATTAAAATGACTGATACGAATGGAAGGATACATAATAATATCTTAAAAAACGCTTTATATATACTTTCTTTTAATAATAATATCTTTTCAGTACAAGCGGCGACATAAAAGGGTGCTTACGTTGAATTTAAACCTAACTCTGCAACATTAAATACTAATGAAACTAAATTTAATATATATAAGAAAGGTAAACTATATTACTTAAATCATGTAACTTCTCCGAAGAAAATAAAACATTCGCTAGAAAGTGGCATAGCATAATGGGACATTGCAACATCGACGATATAAGTAAATTAGAAAAAAACGTTTCTGGTATACAAATTAGTGACAAAAAACAATTTAATTGTGAAGTGTGCCCACAGGCAAAAATGCCCCAATTCAAAAATAAAATACCTGACAAACGAGCAACAAAAATACTCGAACCAGTACACATTGATCTAGCAGGACCGATAGACCCCATAGCAAAGAATGATTTTAAGTACGTATTAGGGTGTATAGATGATTATTCCGGTCTCATAGTCACCTACATGTTGAAAAGTAAAAGTGACGCAGTGGAAGCCTTCGAAAGATTTATAGCTGACGTTGCCCCGTATGGAAATATAAAAACAGTAAGGAGCGATTAAGGCACGGAATTTACTTCTAAAATCTTTGAATCGCTACTAATTAAGAATAAGATACATCATCAAAAATCGGCGCCCTACTCCCCCCACCAAAATGGTACGATTGAAAGAGCATGGCGCACAATTTTTGAAATGGCTAGGTGCATGCTAAAACATGCTAACCTTCCAAAATATATGTGGTCATACGCTGTTATGTCTTCAACGTATATTCATAACCGATGTTACAACAGACGTATTAACAGCACATCATACAAATTTTTCACGGGCGATAAACCAAATATATTAAATATGCACTTATTTGGATGCATTTGTTACGCATACGTACAAAACCCCCAAAAATTGGAAGACCGAAGTAAGGATGGAATATTTGTAGGATATGACAGAGATAGTCCGACCTACTTAATATATTTTCCCGAAATCGGTGAAATAAAAAATGTCAGAATAGTAAAATTTACAGATAAATTTAAAGATGATATAAAAGAAACAGACGAAAGTGCTACAACTGAAAATATTCAAACAGTTGAACCCGAAACAAGTAGTAACTGAAAATATTGGGAGAACGAAAACCCGCCCGAAATATCTTAATGACTACTATGTGGAAGACGAAAATAATGACGCAATAAAATACACGATAGATTATTGTTACCACATAAGAAATGTACCAAATACATACGAAGAAACGATAAATTCAGATAGTTCCGAAAACTGGCAGAAGGCCATGAAAATGAAGATGGACATTTTAAAAGAAAATAAAACATTTGAATTACCGCAGAATAAAACCCTAATCCCAGCACGATGGGTGTATACTATTAAAACTGATGAAAATCAGTGAGAGATATTTAAGGCAAGACTAGTGGCAAAATGTTATGCCCAAAAGCCAAACGTAGATTACGAAGAAACATTCTCACCAACAGAAAAATTAACTTCAATAAGAATGTTGATGCAAATCACGGCACAATACGATCTAAAAATACATCAATTAGACGTAAAAGCAGCCTATCTAAACGCACCGATAAATTTGGAACTTTACATGGAACATACAAAAGGATTTGAAATAGAAAATAAAAACAAAATGGGTAGATTAGTGTATGAATTAAATAAATCACTATATGGTTTAAGACAAAGTGGTAGAAATTGGAATAATTTGTTACACACACATCTAATAGAAAACGGGTTTAGTCAATCATTGGCAGACGTTGGTGTTTATACACAATATAATCACAAATATAAAATTATTATTGTATGGGTAGATGACATACTAACAGCGACAAAATGTAACGAAAATATGATAAATACGAAAACTATTCTAAAAGAAAAATTTTAAATGACAGATCAAGGCAAAATCAAATATTTTTAGGCATAGAATTTACATATGAAAATAAAATATACATGCATCAAAAACGATATCTTCAAAAATTATTAGAAAGATTTGGAATGAAAGATTGTAAACCTAAATACACACCTAGCGAAAATAATATTAACAAGTTATGTAACGAAACTAGGAAATTAGCAGATGAAAAGCTATATAGAGAAATTGTCGGAAGCTTAATATATGCAATGACAGCCACCAGGCCAGACTTATGTTTCATAGTCACAAAACTATCACAATATATGAATAAACCATACGAAAATCACATGCTGTTAGCTAAACACGCCCTAAGGTATATAAAAGCCACAATCAATCAACAATTAATATTCAAACCCACTAAAAGTACTTTAAACATCATAGGTTTTTGCGATGCAGATTAGGCAAACTCACAGGATAGACGAAGCATAACTGGATATGGATTTAAAATCTCAGACGACGGGCCATTAATTTCGTGGAAAACACGAAAACAGTCCACAGTCGCAGTATCTATTTGCGAGGCTGAATATATGTCAATCAGTGCAGCCACACAGGAAGGAAAAATACTTAAAAACACTAATGACAGATTTATTAAACGAGAAAATCGATACATTCTCATTATATTGCGATAATCAGATGGTGATAACCTTAACCAAAAAACCCGTAAATCACCAAAGATCAAAACACATAGATATCAGATTTCATTTCATTAGAGACGAATTACAAAATAATACGCTTGAGTTAATTCACGTTGCAAGTGAAGAAAACATAGCCGATATATTTACCAAACCAGCAAATAGATTTAGAAATAAAACATTCAGACACTTACTAATGGGACTCTGAAAACAAAAACAAAAAAAAACAAAAACAAGCTTTTTTTAATAGTTAAAACAAACAAAAATGTATTTTAAGGCCTATAAATGTGAAAGGGTATTACAAAAAAAAAAAAACTTTTGAAAACTATTGATGACACAACAAATGTACAAACAAACTTTTATATTGTGAACAAAAAAAATTGTTTTAAGGCCTATGAATGTGAAAGGTGTTAAAACAAAAAAAAACATTACGAATATATATCAGTTGAAGGGGGTATGTTTGATTGGCAACTGAATATAGTTCCACTCAACCAAGTGGTGATAAGGCCATCGACCTGATCACCGCACTATGTGATAATTACTGCGCTGCAGAGGTATCACGTGACATAAAAATTAGGCGCCAAATTTGTTCTTTCAAAATTGTATCTTCAGTCCGAGAATAAAAGTTGTGCAATACGCACGTATTATTGTTACCCCATTCTATTCTTTTCTTCTATGTCTTTGTGACTCATAGTCTACCACGATGTTACGCTCTACCCCTCAAAGCTTAACACCACTCATCAATATGATGGCCTTAATGTAGAGTTTTAGGTTGTCTTTCACAAAAAAATCCGGGTATCTTTTATAATAATCAGTACGCTGAAAATGCTCAAAAAAACAAATATACAACAAATAAAAGTAACTTTAGTCGATAAAAGTTAATTTAAAACTGACCTGTGATATTTGTTTGTATTTATAACCCGTGTCAATTGCTATTTATTAGGAATCAATATTTTCGTCATAGAATCATTAGCCACAAAGAAAATGGTGACTGTCTTTCTGAGAAAGTGAGGCTGGATCGGCGGCCATTTTGTCTGGTGCAAAAAATTAACAAGAATTTTTTTTTTACATCTATTACAAACTCATTTATAGTACATAAAAACACAAACAAATTTCACAGATAGGTAGGAAATTATCTATTCTCGACGTAGCTTAAAGTCACTTGTTGCATATTTATTTTTATAACCCCGTTCTCGTTCGTTTTTTGGACCCCGTCCATGACTGTACTGATCATTATAAAAGATACCTAAAAATCCAAGTTTGAAACTGTTATGGTGCCATACCTGTATGAAGAACGAATGGACTCGTCCATCCATAATAAAATGCGAGAAGCATTCAAACTCACTGACTTCTTCCACCCCAGTTCTATACTGGCAGCTCAGAATACCACTTCTTGTATATATATTGTTTTTCTTCAATAATATATCTTTGTTCCTGTAACCCCGTGTTTTCGTGTCTTTAGTTCGGCCACCAACAGGGTCACAACAAACTGGCGACGAGGCAATTCAAACCGACACGAGTCGCCAACTAACGGTCAACAAAGTACCCATACTTATACGGGAAAGCACAACGAAACTATCGACGAGTTACAACAGAAAAAAAACAAAAAAACAACAAAGGATTTTTGCCGGAACCTCTGAAAAAAAACTGCCGTTGGATTTTAAAAGGAACAAAACTTGATGAAATCGAATACACATTGTCTAGTTCGGAAAACAAGTTATCGGTGAAGAAAAAAAAACACGATAAACCAAATTGATTATTTTCTTAATTGAAAAAAAAAAGAGGGTCAGTTTTTTTTCTCTCTCTCCCGACATTGTTATTCCGACTCTGTTAGAATATGTTACAAAAAAAAATACTGTTTCACAATTTTTTTCTTTTTGGTGGAAATAAAATCATATATTCCCTTGAATATATGATTATATTCCCTTGAATATATGATTTTATTTCAACCGAAAAGAAAAAAATTGTGAAACAGTATTTTTTTTTCTTTCTAAAACTAAAACGCGTAAAGCGTAGTAAAAAAAAAAAAGGTTTCATAATCTTTTCACAACTAAGATGGCGTCTAGCAAGCGCTAATCTAAGGAAAAGACCTTTTTACAAAGCCATACTAAAAAAGAAAATATTCATTTTCTAAAAAAAAAAAATAAGTAAATAAATATGGAAGACCTTAAGTCAATCATCGCGGAATTAACCAGATTTCAAATCTCCCAACAACAACAGGCTGAGGAGAAATTTCAAAAGCTTTTACTCGAGCAAAATGAAAAACAACAGCAAACTGAAGAAAAGTTTCAAAAGCTTCTCCTCGAGCAAAATATAAAAATGTATCAGCAAAAGAAAGACAATGACGACAGATTGGAAACACTTATACAAACAATATCGCGTAGAGACCAAGAGGATGAAAGTGATAACGCATTTTCGCAGAACACCATGTGGAACGCCATCGATAATTTCACATATTCGGAAGAAAATACGTTCGCAGCATATTTTTGAAGATATGAAGATTTATATAGAATTTAGTGCGAAAGTTGGGCTGACTCAAAAAAGGTTCGCCTGCTACTTAGGAAAATAGGTACCATGGAACATACGAAATTCGTGGATTTCATTTTGCCTTGGAAAACTAGCGATTTAACTTTTATAGAAGTGGTAAAATTATTGACGGAATTATTCAGTCCCAATACCACGTTATTTTACAAACGCTGGAAGTGCATAAACCTGGTAAAAAAAAGACGAAGATAACGCTACTTTTGCATCGATAGTAAACAAACATTGTGACGACTTTAAACTAGCTGAATTGAGTGCCGATAATTTCAAGTGTTTAATTTTCGTACAAGGAGAAATGACACAGAGATAAGGTGTAGAGTCCTAAATAAATTAGAGAATGAACCAAGCCTTACACGGCAAAAGTTGGCCGAGGACTGTCAAAGATTTATCAATGTAAAACACGACTCAAAAGAGATTGAATTATCGGGCATTGCGCATATAAAAATGTACATCAAAAAACAAAAATTCAACCGTATAAAAAAATAAGTAAAAACAGATATAGTGATTTTTATACAGCAAAGACAAGTCAACCAGGTAAAAAGACAAATAAATGGCCACCGAGCCTTTGTTCATGCTGTGGTAGCCCACATTGGTACAATGACTGTCCTTTCCGTTTTAAGTCCTGTATGAATTGCAAAAAAGTCGGACATAAAAGTTTGCACTGCAGAACAGGTAGAGGAAATAAAATGCGGGTTCAAGCCACTAGGACAAAGAATGAAAAATGCATGAACATAAGAAAATTTGTACAGGTGAAAATCTTGGATAAAAACATAAAATTACAATTGGATTCGGGTTCAGATGTCTCCATAATAAAATTACATACATGGAGAATCTTAAATAAACCTACTTTATTAAGAACAAACAGGCTGGCTAGCACAGTGACTGGGGAAAGAATTAAATTCTAAGGAGAATTAATCACAAATGTCTCCATAATGCGAAATACTAAAAAACTAAAAATACTGGTGCTGAAGGATTCAAATAATCTTTTCGGTTCGGACTGGATGCAGGCATTTGATTTATGGAAATTGCCAATAAATACATTTTGTAAAAAAATAAATAGTCGAGCAACGGAATCGGAAAAACTGCAACGAGAATTTAAAAAATCTTTTCCCGAGGTTTTTTCTGGCAGTTTTGGGCGCTGCACTAAGATGGCTGCCAAATTTCAACTTAAAGAAAATGTACAGCCGGTATTTGAAAAAGAAAGAAAAGTACCCTTCGCATCAATAGAAAAAATAAACGATGAACTAGACCGACTTGTAGAGACTGGTATTTTATCTAAAGTACAACACAGCCAGTGGACAGCACCCACGGTTTATGTAAAGAAAAAATCTAATGATGTGTGCAGACTTTTCAATGGGTTTGAATACAACTCTAGAAGACGATCACTACCCACTGCACAGCCCCGAGGAAGTGTTCTCAAGTTTAAATGGAGGAAGATTTTTTTCTAAAATAGACCTAAAAATATACCTCCAAATACCGGTGGATAAGGATAATTTGAAGCTGTTATGTATAAACACACATCGTGGTTTATATAAATTTGAAAGGTTAGCTTTCGTAGTGAAAGTCGCGCCAGCCATTTTCCAACAAGTAATAAATACAATGCTGGGCAGACTGGATTTTGCGATAGCATATCTTGATGACATTTTGATTAACAGCAAAGATATCAAACAACACCAGAAACATGTAAATCAAGTGTTTGCGAGAATCTAAGATTATGGGTTCAAAGTAAAAGAAGAAAAATGTGATTTTTTTCTGGAGGAAATAAAATACCTGGGTCATGTTATTGACAAGGGCGGCAGAAAGCCAGACCCAGAAAGCGCTACCACGATAAAAAACATGCCGGCGCCAGAAAACGTTACGACAGAGTTTCCTGGGACTAGCAAATTACTACCAGGCCTTTATCCCAGAAATGCATAATTTGCACGCTCCATTAAATGAGTTATTAAAAAAAGATAAAGCCTGGGTGTGGACATCTGAATGCCAGGATGCGTTTAATAAAATTATAGAAAGGCTTACGTCAGAGTTATTTCTAACACATTACAACCCAGAATTGGACATAATCGTGGCTAGCGACGCTAGTTTATATGGTTTAGGAGCATGTATCCTACATATAATGCCGGATGGGACCCATAAACCCATTGCACATGTATCTAGGACCTTGCTCCAGTATTCTCAAATCGAGAAAGAGGCCCTAGCAATAATATTTGCGGTAACAAAGTTTCACCGATACATACATGGTAGACGATTTACTTTACAGACAGACCATGAGCTGCTAATTACAATTTATGGATCTAAAAAAGGCCTACCGGTATATACAGCTAATAGGCTACAAAGATGGAGAACTATCTTATTAAATTACAACTTCAAAATGCAGCATTTGCCTTCAAATAAAATCTATCATGCAGATGGGTTGTCGAGACTAGTGCCAAAACAGAGAGAGACTCTAGAAGACACAGTGATCGCATTCCCTTCAAACAGAAGGAGATTTTAAATAGATTTTGTGCAACGCAGTGAGAGAGCTCCCGGTGACGCTATATGAGATAAAAGAAGAAGCTCATGAGGATGAATTTATCACCAGCACAAAAATGAAAATGGTAGATAAGGATGTACATGTGGCAAAGAGTTTCTTACTCTGTGATGAGGTACTCATGCACAACAAAAGGGTGGTCATCCCAGAAAAACTACAAAAGAAAATTCTAAAAGATTTTCGTGTTGGCCATCCAGGGATAAGTAGGATGAAGGGTTTAATGAGGAGTTTTGTGTACTGGCCAGGTATGGAGGATGGCATTGAAAAAGCAGTAAAGCTGTGTAAAAGCTGTGCCTTGGCGGCAAAAGCACCACATATAAAACATAGCTCATGGCCAAAGACCAACCATCTGTGGGAAAGAATCCACGTGGATTTCGCGGGACCACTGGAAGGTTTTTATTACTTAATCATAGTCAACAGTTTTTCGAAGTGGCCCGAGGTACTACGTTGCAAGAGTCCCACGTCGGAGGTTACGATAAGATTCCTACATGAACTATTCGCCCGTTTTGAGGTAGTGGATTGTCTGGTGAGTGATAATGGGATGCAGTTCACGTCATCAGATTTTGAGGAGTTCTGCGCGACGTTTCAAATCAGACATACAACAACTCCCCCGTATCATCCTAGGTGAAACGTTTTGTAGACACGTTAAAAAGAGCACTAAAAAAGGCCGGTGATACTCCTAAGGAGAAGGCTTTGCAACAATTTCTGCAAGTATATAGAATTACTAAAAACGTAAACATACCATCTTCATTATCCCCCGCAGTGAAGTCCGTGTTTGATAAGTTACTACCTAAACAAAATAATTATGATCGAATCTCTACGGTACTGAAGAAAAAATACAGCCCAGGAGATAATGTTCAAAAACAACGCATCATTCTGGGAACCCGGTACAATTGAAAAGAGGATCGGGTCGATGGTCTATATTATAAAAGGACCACAGTTCTCGTATAAGAGACATCTGAATCAGATCAGAAAAAGACTGTCAGATGACACTGACAGCTCTAGAAGTAGAAGACGTGTTGGACGTGTATATGACACTTTCAACTTGCCAGCACCCCAGGTAGTCACACAGAAACAACAGCCAAAAAGAAAACGAATGGCTCCGGACTACATAGAGATAAATCCGAAAAGGAAACTTTACTAAGACTCCTGAGGAGGTAAGGCTTGGAAGGGGGGTGTTATGGTACCGTACCTGTACGAAGAACAAATGGACTCGTCCATCCATACTAAAATGCGAGAAGCATTTCAACTCACAGTCTTCTTCCACCCCAGTTCTATACTGGAAGTCCAGAATACCACTTCTTGTATATATATTCTTTTTCTTGTTACAGGAACAAAGATATATTATTGAATATATCTTTGTTCCTGTAACCGCGTGTTTCCGTGTCTTTATTTCGGCCCCTAACAGGGTCACAACAGAAACTTTAGTAAATAAAATGTTTGCACTATTATCATATTGTGTATCTTCATGCATTTAAAAGCAAAGAGGCCACTCATCAATGTGATGGCCCTAATGTAGTGTTTTAGGTTGTGTTTCACAAAAAAATCCAAGTTTAAAACGTTGGTGAATAAAATGTTTGCTCTATTATCATATTGTGTTTCTCTATCTATTTACAAGCAAAGAGGCCACTCATCAATATGATGGCCCTAATGTAGTGTTTTAGGTTGTCTTTCACAAGAAAATCCAAGTTAAAAACTTTAGTGAATAAAATGTTTGCCCTATGTCGTATTGTGTATCTCTATGCATTTAAAAGCAAAGAGGTCACTCATCAATGTGATGGCTGTAATGTAGTATTTTTGGTTGTCTTCTACAAAAAAATCTAAGTTGAAAACTTTAGTGAATGAAATCTTTGTCTTATCAAATTGTGGTTTTGACTGTTTTTACATGATCCAAATCTTTTTTTTATTTACTATTAAAAAAAAAACATTGCACGATTTCTATTGTGTTATGAATCATTTTATGAAGATTCGATAATCCAGCTGTTGAAATAAATTTTATATGAGCAAATTTGTACTTCTGTGTTATTTTTGTACAATTTTCCAAGAGGTAATGGGGTTTTGCCGAAGGTTTAGGTCGATTTGATGTAATAATTGATGCTTTTATTATAAATTATTTTCATTACTTACAAGATGACATAATATTCATGAAGATTTTTCAATTGTTTGATGCCTTAGTCAGTTGAGTGATTAGAATCTAATTTTCACTGTGAAAATTTGATTCTAGATCACAAGATGGTAAATTTTTTGATTTCCAACAAACTCTGAACAGTCATAATTCGGTGGCTAATTGTGCTACTAAAGTAAATTTGGTACGATTGTTTATGTTTTGCAAAGATCGATATGTCAACATTAAAAGGTTTTAGATATAATGAAAAAAACATTTTGGCTTTCGATATCTACTTGAAGGTAAAAGTTATCGTTTTTGGTGAGTCATAATTCTTTTCTTATTACAGATCGAAGCTGATATCGCTAACAGATGGCTGATTTAAATGCTGATGCCCTTCAGAAAGTGACTTATTTTTCTAGGGGACTTCATGTCCCTTTACACCCATTGGAAATTGGCTCCTACTTTTTCACAACGTTAACAGCTGTTTTTCTAATATGCAAAAACGTCTGGATTGCTTCCAAAGGTAATCGCTTATAAATGTTTTTTTCTATTAATTGTTTTAACTTAATTTTTGTCACTCCACCAAAAGAAATTGCAGTTCAGTTCAATAACTGTTTCTATATTTATTTTATTTATATTTTTACTAATGAGTCACCATGTATCTCTCACTCACTCACTATCCAGTTTCCCTTCGACATGAGGTTCAACACTGTCTGGCTGTCCTTGTGCTAAGTCTCCAGTGATCACGATTGTGGGGATTGACTGTGTCCATTTGTCACTGTTGACAGTCTTGGCTGATGGTTTCTTTCCATGTCTATTTAGGGCACCCAGATTTCCTTTTGCTGTCCAATCTTAAGTATCTGCAAGTGCTGATATACCCCTTGCTTCTTTCAAGATGCTCGAACCAGCGAAGACGGTTTTGCCCTTATTAGGACATCAAGTTTTGGGATGGCCAATTTCTCAAGTAGAGTGTCTGACCTAATGTTCTGGATCTGATCTAACTTTATGTTGCATATCCACCTAATCATTGCCCTGTCATTTCTCTGGAGTCGAGCAAGTGAGGGTCCAACACTCACTGCCCTACAACATCACGTAGTAAGGCTAAAAGCCACTCAAGGATAAGGGTCACTGAGCTTGATGGATTGTCAGTTGAATGATGAACAATACTATGAGAGGATTGTAAAAATGAATGGAATGGACAAAATTTGATTAGTAAGAGGATGGCTTGACAAGTATTTGTTGACATTGGATTTGAAGACGACCATGTTGTAGCCTGCAGGGAAAGAGCCCCGTGGTAATGTGTTAGAGTTAGATGATTATTCCAAAGAAAAGCTTAATTTTTGGTTAATATTGTATCAATAATAAAATCATTGATAATTTTGCAAAAATTTACCCAAGGATAAGGGTTAATGAGATGGATGCGTCATCAGTGATGAAGAATATTATGAAAGGATTGAGAATGATGAATGAAAAAGACAAAGTTTGATTACTTATGAATACGGTTTATGACAAGTATTTGTTGACATTGGATGTGAAGACGACTATGCTGTAGCCTGCAGGGAAGCAATTCCATGGTAATTTGTTCCACAACTCCATTGAAGAAGTAATATTTATTGTTTTTACACATCAACAAAAGAGAACTAAAAAAAAAACTCATAAAATAAAACAGGATTTATTTGTGCTTACAAGTAATACATCAAATGTGCACATGCATTAAAGCTTCTTAATACAACGCCTAAAGAGGAATTCATCCACAAGTTGGTAGCCCCAATCGCACCCGTTGACTGGAAGAAGCACAAAGGCAGCCAACTGAAGACTTGGATTCAAACAGTGAAGACAGACATGGGACTGATAGCTTAAAATTTGTTTCCTTTTCTATTTCAGAAAATGGTGCTAAATTAACGGAAAGTGATTTTATAACCGGTTGGACATTTTTAAATAGCAAAAAAGTAAGATTTTCTTATTTGCTTTTTAATAACATTGGACCAAGTTTAGATTAATTTTAATAATATTGGACCAAACCCCACAAGTATGCTGAAAGTTAAAAGTAGACAGTGTTTGACGTCATATAAATTTCAAAATATAAACAAATGAGGACAGTGGAGTTTGTAGCCCAAATGTTTAACTCTGGTCTTGAAATGTGAAAAAGTCCCAATTCCATTTTTGGCCTAAAATCTTCTTCTTTCACTAGAAATAATTTATATGTAGTGTATATTATTGATAGCATTTTGATTTTAAAGAGGACAATCCTGTTTTTGTGTTTGATTTTAATGAATGAAATCTAAAAATTTCAATTAAAACTCAACTCCATCTCCTGAAATTTTAAAAAGCTCTGATTCAAATTCTTCAAGCAATGAATTTACTCTAACTCTGATTCTAACTCCACAGCCGTAAAAATATGTACTTGCAAATTGACATAATCTCAGAAAAACATTTTTTTTTCAATCAAAAAATCCAAAACAAAACCAAGAGCCAATTCTGATCATTGTAAATCCTCACAAAATTATAACTTTTTTATTCCCATAATTTCACTTGTGTAAACTCTATTTTCACACGCATCTTATTATTTTGATATTTAAAAAAATTCCTTTTGAAGTATTCTGTAGTTTGATCTCTTGTGCTTATGTGCAACTAAGCCTGCAGCCATGACTGACCGCCTTACCCGAAACACATGTGCTCCTGTACTTATTCTCCTTCATCTTGTGGACAGTGTCAAGATTCTAGTATGAACATGCATCTGTGTGCGTTCGCTGCACAGGCCATGATTGTCAGGTCGTTGTGCTGGTCCAAAGTCGTTGCCTGATTTCGACACAGGTTGCAGTGTCAATTGCCTTGTAACAGAAGAATTCTCCCTCAAAATAAAATTACAACTCCAGTTTAAAACAAGTAACAAAGGTTAATTTTTGGGGGCGGTTACAATGATACTCATTTTCCTCTACTGAACAATAGACTTGTCAATGAGAATTCTTAGCTCTATCAAATCAAAACACAAGTCCAAGTCTAAGGGTTACCGAAAACCAATTGACTGTCAGACGCCCATAGGGCCATCTGCTAGAACATAGATAAATCTCACCAGGACCACACCAGAAAAACACCCAGATATCCACTTGAAAATAATGGCCAGTATATCAATATATATATATATATATATATATATATATATATATATATATATATATATATATATATGTGTGTGTGTGTGTGTGGTATATCCCACAGGTCTGTGTGATGTATCAAGTGGTGTTGCTGTGTATAGATGTGGTTGCATATGCTTCCCACCTACCTCTTTCAGCCTCATCTGCCAGCTAGTCCTTGGACGAAAAGGAGTGCATAAGTCTTCCTTGCTGGTATATAACCTCCCGTGGTACACCATGGATACTGTGCTCCTTACAGATCCAGGCTAATTTTCTAGGGATCTCAGAGGAGATTGTAGCCCTAGAGGTGCAGTGTGCAGGGCCCACTGGTATGTGGACACATCCCGACACTCACCAATCCAATCCCCGCCCACAGAACATGTGACAAATGCTATCTTTGAATGTTCTGTCACAACCCAGGTGATAGTAGTGTATGAAGCAACTCACAGGTAATATGTGATATTGGTGCATGCTCAAGTGGAAACCACATCAGCCGTAGAATGATGAAGGTCTTAGCCTGCCGAAAGTGTTCAAGTTGGTGAAGGATAGGCATCCAACTGTAAAACTGCGTTAAAAACTGTCTAGTCAAAATACAACTAGACAATCAGGCCCCACCCTCATCAGAGGATTAATTGTTGTTTGATTCAACAAATAAACCTGATGATGATATATATATATATAAGCCTCAAGGTTTTGTATCTGGGAGGCCATTATTTTTGGAAAAAATCAAGTGGGTCATAACCACAACAAGGAATCTTGTATCTGTAGAAACATTATTTTTTTCAAAGGCATAAACTCACATTTAAAGAGATACTAACTTTTCCAAGGAGAAATAAAATTCTGGGTAGTCAAAAACTCCACATCAAACATTTCCAATTTCTTTGTTAAATATCTCTCACTCGCAGCGAGCCTGTTATTTGCATGCATTACAAATATGCAATTCCCTAAACATGCAACCGCCTGCAATAGCGTCGTTGTCTGCAACAAAAATTTACACACATAATAAAGATAATACACAGATACGGACATTGGGACCATACAAGGAATAAGGACCCCAAAACAATGGCTCAATGAAAGGAACACCTTTCTTTCTTCACCGGGGTCTTCCGGTTAACCTGGCTGCACACATGCACTCTATTTACAACTTTTTAATAAACAAACAAAACATCGAAGCATCCAAAATACTTTTTTCTTTTAAAACATGTTTATATTTATATTTAGTGTGTGTGTGTGGGGGGGGGGGGGGGTATATTATATATTTATTATTTAATGTAGGATGCGTTTATCCTTTTATTTACAAAACTTTTTGAATTCTCGTTGTAAAATATTTTCGTGTCACTATTTACTCGCCTCCCCACGAGGGCAGAATGCATAATAAAATCTTATAGCATGCATCTTTTTTTTTTTACAATACGTTTTAATAAACACAGAAGATTCTATTTTTCGTGTTGTGTATTTTAAGCAAAAGGGGGAAAGGATATATGATCAAAACAGATACTACACTTTGCTCTTAGCCTGTGGAGGTAAAACGGAAGATTACTCAAGTAATTGAAATAAATAAACGAAATATATACATTTTCTAAAAAACGAAATATATAATAACACATTTTTTATCTTTAAACACTTTTGGCGTTTGGCCTCCTCACTAGGGTAGATTAGGCACAAGGTCAACTTTTAATGTAGGGAAAATCAAGCTCCCCAAAAAGGGGCACTCTGGATCAGGACGAAAATTAAAATTACCTCGGGACGAAAATTAAAATTACTTCAGTTTAGAAGGTTTGTTAAATCTTAGTTCCTTTCATTTGGCCATTGTTTTGGGGTCCTTATTCGCTGTAAGTGACTTATTGAACACGGGTGTGTTTGTGTGGTTAGGGTTTTGTCACTAGTGTCTTTACATCTCTGGCCTTCAAAATCTCAACTACGACGGACTCCGTCATTCGCGACCCCTCTCAGTCAAACTCTGTTGCCGTTCGCTGTCCCTCGCTGTGATTGTCCAGACAACATCTCCTGAATATATTTACTTTTTGCCGGAAATCAAGATGTCCGTTTATTTCTTATTGGCTTACTTTCACCAGAAACTAGAGATATCCATTTATTCAACATTTTTCCAGATTCTCTATCTCCCCCCTCCCCTACCTCAAGGCTATTAACGCTAATTGTAATGGCGTCGCTGGTCTGTGGAGTTTAATGGGCCCTTCATTTTTAATGTCTTTTTTGTCATTTATAGATCTCTAGCTAATCTCTCCCGGTGGTCCTAGTTAGTTGGGGTTGGGGACACTGCATACTATCACACAAGTGTAGAGAGTTGGCTGAACAAAAAGTTGTCTCTCAACTCTAAAGTCAATTTAACAAAAACCCTGACATTGACTCCAACAAAAATTCCCTATGTTGGCTCGCCAATTCTAAAGTGGGGAGTCGGTTTATAAAACCAGGTATGTGAACTCTCTGCTTTTTAGTGGGTTTTTCCTTTTTTAAATCTAGAAAAAGTGATTTCACTAGAGATTCTCATGGGTATGAGTTCTCGGCTTTTTGGTCAAAATCCTCTTTTTTATATAAAAAAAGCTGATTTCTGCAAAATTGCTAGAGCTTACCTCCTTATAATCTCATCGCTATTTGGCTAGATTTTATTTCTGATCCTTTTTCTTTTTTCTCTTCTTGCTTTATCTTTCTTTCTCTTTTTCTGTTTTTCTCTCTTCTTCTCTCCGTCTTGTCTTGCCTTGCCTCCCTTTTCATTTTTATGACAGTTCTCTCTGAAAAATGAAAATATTAATTTTACCGTGAAGGAAGTAGGTGAGTTATGAAACTTTTTGTTTAATCAAAGAATGCCTTCCTGTTTCCTTCCTTCTCACATGCGCACTTGTTGTCTTTTTCTTAAGTTTGACTTTCTTAGTTGAAACTGATTGGAGTTGTTTAAGAAAAAAGGTGTTATTCTTTGCAATTTCTTTTCTCTACACAGGGAGATTCATCTCGATTTCAGTTTTTTGCCATGTAAAAGACAGACTACTGATTCTGTAGTCAATTTTAAAAAATCTGACTCTGATTACCAACAAACTTGTTGATTCCTGACCCCGATCGTTCCCACATCTGGTCTCGTTATGAACCCTTCCTGTGTCGGATATTCCAACTATTTGAATAAATAAATAAATTTTAAACTAAATTAATAAATGTGAGAGTTGAGCCCATTTCTCGCACTAATGGTAAAGTCAAAACGCTGTATTGCAAGTTAATTCAACTTTAGGAAATAGACACATCATCTATTTTATATAATGCTTATGCTATGTACAATATCGGTTGCATATTTGTTTCAAAAAGGACATTTTATTAATTAACTATTATTTGTTATTGTTTTTTTATTCATTGATTGTTTTGCTTTTACTGTAACAAATAGTTCTGTATTGCAATATTGTTTTATTTCTCAGACAAATATTTAGCATGTTCCTTTCTTTAGAGGGACCGACTTGATTTTCAAAAAGGTGCAATCTTTAGTTGAAAAAGAAATCGACTTTCTAAATTGCAAGTGAAAATGCAAATTAATTTCTTTTTTTTTTCTTTCTTTACAGTCACATTTAAAAGAGAAGAAAATTTGTATGGAAATTACCAAAATGTTAATGTTTATTTATCTACATGAATATGAGAAAGATTTTGTTTCCTGTTTACAACAAATGAAATGTTATTTAAAATTAATGTTTCAAGTATTTCAATCAGCAAAACCAGCTAGTTATTGATAAGGGCAATATCTTTAAAGCAATTTAGAAATAAAGAGACTTATTATTTTTACATATGCAAGAAGAATGTCACAGTTGATGTATTTTCGAATGAAATCAAAGTAAAATAAATATAGTGATCCAATGGGTCACAGGTACATATATATTAGGGTAGGTCGATTTTACACTTTTTTTTAAATATTAAAAAAAGGCACGTTCCGAAAGTTGTATATAGACCTATTAAATACTCATGCAAAAAATTAGATCAAAAACTTCAGCGGTTTTTTGAGCGTTTGGTATCAAAGATCGTAGACAAGAATATACTGAAAATTCCTCGTTTTTGCAAGATTTGCTTGAATATTGGTGTGAAAACCAAATAATTTTAGCATTTAAAAGCAGGGAATGTCCTTTTATTTTATAAAAATGATATGAATTAAAGAAATCTTCAAATTGAAAATTTGCCCCCCCCCCCTCATTTTCAGTATCTGCTTTTGTAAACTACCTTTTAACGTTATGAATTAAACAGTAATATTTGAATACCTAAAAAAATGATTTTTTCTGTTATTAGTGAAAATATAACAAGCAAAGAAATAAGGAAAAACCTAACACTATTTTAATGAAGCTTAATATAGAGAGTCAAATTGCTCCATATAAGACCCCTTAGACAAAAATGCTGGTCTCAATTTCTGACTCAAAACTTTGGCTGTAATGTGTTGATGCCTTGCTTCAAAACCATATACAGTTTGTGAAGTTTCTGTTATTAACTTAACTGCCCGTTCCACACCCTGAGAATGTGAGGGCAAATCTGGCAAGTCAAGCTTGGTTCCATTCATCAACGATTCTCGAAGTTCAGATTCAGTAAAATCTTCCGTCATTGGTGGTTCAAAAATGCCGCATAATTTTAAATCTATTAATTGTGTCCAATGTGTGGCATTAAAATTAATAGGTAGTATTCTTTTTAATCTTTTTCTGGTTGACTCCTCACTCCTGAAAGAACAAATTAATTAATTGAATTATTAAAAAATTCCAATCTGTACTGCTTTAATAATTATGGTGAAATTAGATAAACTCTTTAAAAATCATTCTATAAATTGGAATAAATAATTGAGTCAGAGATATATGAATAAATATTACTTACCTAATGGCCAAAATTCTTTTTAAAGCTTCTTCTCTTACTTCAATCTCCTCAGATTTAACCATGGAATATAGAAAGTTTTCAGGCAGTAAACAAAATGTATTACCTTGTATATTTCTAAATGTGATATCTTGGATTTCCTGAGGCTTCTCCTTAATCCTCTGGGTCATATTAAAAATGTGCACTTACTGATTGTGGAATTTACTATTTCTTTTAATTTCAAACCAAAAAGTGGCATACACATTTACAATAAAATTTACTACATAGTGTAGTTTTGTTGTGTGCCTTTGTGGGTATGCACCACGAGTCCATAAACACATAAGCCTGATGGCCAAAGTTAACCATCTTGCTTGGTTTAAAGGACCAATTTTCCAGGAGGCATATCTAGAGTCAACCTTACCTCTAGAAATACCTACTGTGTATTCATAAAGGAGTCTTTGGTCAGAACTAAGATCATGTATTTCATCAATTTTGGAAAATGATATTTGGGGTAAATCATATCAATCATTTGAGCATAATTTCCCCAGATGGCTACTGAATGTTGTAGGGCCCTTTGCGCAACCATCTATGTTTTTAAAAAGGGCTCTGAAAGGTAGTTCATTATGATGCAAAGAGCAACCAATTGTGTGAAGAGTTTTAAAAAGTTTTTTTTCTAAAATTGCAACCATTCCACCATCGCAACTTGTGTTGGTATTAGTGTTGTCAACAAGTATAGCCTTGATACTGTTCTCACTGTGGAATTCATGCAAAACATCCACCACTTGATCTGCATGAACAGCACCTGTTGCACCACTATTCGGAAGAACTCTATGTGTCAGATATTTACTTTCACATGGTGTTTCTTTTGTAAAAGTTAAATGGTGTTCTGGTCCCTTAGTTTTTTTCATAATTCTCTGTCTATTTTCATCCACAATTTCCTTATACATCAATGTGTCCTTATCCATTCTCCCATCAACTCCAATACATATATTTTAGGTGGGGTAAAAACTCCTGGCTGAAATAGTTTTATTTATCTACCTCCAACAAGGTAAGATGTGACACAAGGTCAGGAAAGTGGGATTAGATAACCCTGCGCTATAGAGGTGAGCACTCTGGCCATTAAAAAATTGACTGGGCAGCCCCGTCGGCATTCCCCTGTAGGGGCGCCTCAGACAGTTAGCAATAAACTTACTCCTCCCCAAAGAGGAAAGGCAAAGCCTGGGAGGATGCACCTCCTAGAATTGCACAGGACGGACAAGCCCCAATAGACGGGCGTAAATCCAGACCCAAAGGCCCGGACGATACCGGTTTATTTGGTGGGGTAAAACCCCCTGGCTGAACTAGATTTTATTTATCTACCCCCAACAAGGTAAGATTGACAAAAGGTCAGGAAAGTGGGATGAGAAAGCCAGTGCTCGAGAGGTGAGCACTCTGGCCATTTAAAAATTGCCTGGGCAGCTTCGTCGGCATTCCCCGGTAGGGCCGCCTCAGACAGTAAGCAATAAACTTACTCCTCCCCAAAGAGGGAAGGCAAAACCTGGGAGATGCACCTCCTAGAACTGCACAGGACGGACAAGCCCCAATAGACGGGCGTGAATCCAGACCCAAAGGCCCGGACGATACCGGTTTATTTGGTGGGGTAAAACCCCCTGGCTGAACTAGTTTTTATTTATCTAACTCCCACAAGGTAAGGTGTGACAAAAGGTCGGGAAAGTGGGATTAGATAAGCCAGCGCTCGACAATTCAATATATATGTGTGATAATTAAACAGACAATCAACACGGGAAGTCAAATTCGCCCGATGAATTTTCAACCGGTGAATACCATAAAAAATATCCAATAAATAAAACGCCTATGTAAACAAATAATTATTTATATATAACATTAAATATCATAGTGTTTTATTCCTTTTTAATTTGAATATGTACATTTAATTTCTTAAGAAAAATAATAATAAACTTTAAAATATTTATTATTAAGTAATGTATTACTTTTTTTTGTTAAAACCCGGGTTTAAGTTAAGGCGACACATCTGCCGGTGAAATCTCGGCAGTGAGAAAAAATCTCGATTTATTTGATCTTAAAGTTGCAATGCTCAAATAAATACAAAATTTTGAAGAAAAATATTTCTTGTGGTAACTTTTGACATTATTTGGCAACTTTCTTCGAGTGCGATAATTTACAGTTTCAAAATCGACCTCCCCTAATATATATATATATATATATATATATATATATATATATATATATATATATATATATATATATATATATATATATATATAATTGATATATGCATTTTATTGTATTTTCTTGCCAGAGTTATTTAATCATATTTATCTTTTCAATTTTTATTTTTAGGACATTTCCGAAACTGAATGGGTATTTTGGCAAAATTGGTTTTCTGAACTGTTTCCTTTTCTCTGTGCATATCTCATTCTTAGCAGACTTGTAGAATGGAAGTGTTACCATGTAAGAGCTATATTTCCTTTTGCTTTTGATATTCCCATCATTTCAGACTTTAAAAAATTTCTTTTATAGGATCAAATTGATTTGAGTCACCCCAGAATTAACAACACCACACAAGGACACATTTTTGTCTTAACACCGATTTTTTTTTTTACTTTCAGTTTTATCGTTTACTAGCAATAACTACCCGCCCTCCGGGCGGCAATTACTGACGCTGTAGTCTTCTTTACAGAAACCAAATAAGTAATTTACATTTGAAATTTTATAATTAAGAGGAAAATTTAAAATATGATGATTGTCGTAGTGTTATTTGATATATTCCAATACTTAAATAAGTCTCCAAACTTTACAAAACAAAACGTTTTGTAAATGAAACTGTTTTTAATTAATCATGTACGTATAACAAAATGTGCTTGTAAATAAAACTATGTATTTTTAGTTGTCGCCAATTTCAGCTGAAAATCAAATCAGGAAGAAAGTCAGAACGACCTATTTACAATTTACTTGGAGTTATTATGTCTGGCCGAATCCGACTGAAATAGAAATGTTACACAAGAAAAGGGTCATCATTTTTCCTCGAAATGAATAATTGCTCTACAACTAAATAAATGTCAATATTTATTCACGGGAACACAGGAACAAGAGAGGGAGGGTGATTCATGTCGGTTAGATAATGTCACATCCTGGAGTTCGGCATCTTGTCCGCCTGTAACCAAAGCAGACAAGATCAAGACAGAAATACATCTTGTTGGCTTGAAGAAAAATTGCAAACTGAAGATAACGTTGTCTTTTGTTCTTGACGCTAAAATGTGTTGGCACGTATGAATATCATTACAAGAATCGGCATACGCCCACGTAGTAAAGCCGAATTGAAACTAACATATATCGATACAAAATAGTTCGCTGATGCAACTGCTACATATTTTTTAGGCATTAGTACTTTTATTTATATAAATCCTTTTTTAATAAAAAATCTCCAAGGGGAAAAATTACTATTGTTTACCGATTTTTAAAAAATTTCGGTTGAATTATGTTTATAATTATGTTTATAATTCAACCGGAAATTAAAAAAATCGGTGTCATGGCAAAATGTGTCGTGTTGGTTGTTGCTAATTCTGGGGTGCCTCAAATCCATTTGATCCCTTCTATAATGTTGATGAGAAAACTGTCATTTTTTTACCTCTAACTTTAAATGGTTATAAGTCTGCTTAAGTTCAATGTTTTTTTTAATGAAAATTGTAGCAGTTGACTGAGTGCTGTCTAGATCTCTATTTAATTATAATTTTGATTTTAACTCAAGGGGGATTTCCTGGCTAGTAAAGCAAACTTTGAACTCGTTGTGTGACCCGGTTTTTGCTGATCAGGAAGGGAGGTTGTGCGTTTTAGATATTACAATAAACGAAAATGGCGTTAAAATTTGTTATCTCCATGATTATGTTTAAATTACGACTCCGTTAGACAGTATATTAAAAAAAACACAGAAATTTCTTTATCGTAGACATAATATTTTGCTATCTTATTGTTAGGGTCACCTCATCTTCTTTTTCTTATGCATTAAACCCGAGCTATTGGAACAGTGATGATGAATTTTTGTCTCCACTTGAAACGATGACAGGCTTGGTCTGTTTTATAGAGATTTTTGTGCAGGGTGTCTGCCCATCTCATCATTGGCCTTCCTCTCAGTCGCTTACCGGCTACTTCTACTGCAAAGGCAAGTTTCGCAACAGTGTCGTTGTTGGCCCTCTCTAAACCAACTGAGCTGTCTGTTTAATGTTTACGTGTTTCGTAAAGACTTATCCATTGTGATATGACATGATACAATACTTTGGCCAGTTTGTCGTTCTATCTATCGCAAGGATACATGTCACCATTTAAATATTTTTAACACTTTTAAATATTTCATATTTAAATGAAAATTTAATATTTTTATATTTAAAGGGAATAATCTCTTATACCCTAAAGTTATCTTTCTTGCCAATAAACATTTGGAATGGGTTATCTGCCACTGGATTTGACCAGATGACAACAGAACAAAGAAGAAAATTCAAATGGAAGAACGCTTACCATAATTAGCTTAGCACATACAATTAAAACCTCATCATTTCATAGTAATTCTCCCAGTTGTAAATCTTCTCATATATAAAGGGCAGTTGTCTGTGTGTATATATGTGCATATGTCCAGCTAAAACTTGAAAAATATGCAACAGATACCTATAAAATTGATATTTTTTAAATTGTCCATCTTTCACAACTATAATATCGAAAAATTGAAAAAAAAAATTAATTCCTTGCTGTAGAATGGACACAAAATTTGTTGTGGGGGTGGTCAAATTTGCCCGTTTTTAGCACAGCGCACATGCGTAGACAACAAACCGGAAGTTAACAAGCATTTCTTGATTGTATACTTCACCACTAGCCAAAAGAGAACCTGGGTGTGCTGGGTTCGAATCCAGTTCATTCTACTGAAACACTCATCAATTTTGCTACATTTTTACATGATGAATCAAGATCAGTAAATGAGAAATCTTTCTTGACTGAGGCAACCTTTGCGTTTTAACAGTTCCTTTTTTTAATTTTTAATTTGTATTCATTATCTTTCCAACAAATATTGCTTTTTTTTATTTAGAAAACGTTTTTACATTAAAAAAACTATTCATTTAAGAACATAAGTTTGCTCTTTGTGAAAATAAAACACGCTAAACTTTTACACATGCTTTTACAGACTTTGACCCAAATCAAATTACTTCGTTCATAAAAAAATCACTTGTATAAAGTAATCATTAATAAAAAAATATAAACTTTATTCAACGTAGTTTTATTCATTTATAATCAAAAGTTTGTTCTTATCATCATGTCATATGTTGTTTAGTTATGTAAGAAAAAAACAAAAGTACAAAATCAAAGTTTGTTTTTTTACTCGCAGCAAAAGTTGCCTTTTTCCCCAGTTTGTTGCTGATAAAATAAAAGTATTTTATGATAACAATTCTAATTATATAAAAATCTTCTTAGTCTGCTTCAAACAGAAGGCTATTTTGGATTTTATGACAGTCATAAAGCAGCATGTTGTAGAAGCATCGGTTTACAGCATATACATGTACACTGTTTATACTTCACCATTTTTTTTTAACTATTGGTTAAGGTAAAAATCTATTACCATGGACCAGAAATTCTGTACGAGTCGATAGGAGTATACTTGTGAATATTAACTCAGAAAAGGGTAAAATTCTACCTTTACACAGGCGATTATATGTAAACAGCTTGAATCAAAACAATTATTTTATAATATAGAGTTGAGGATCAGTTTCACATACAAATTTAATGTAAAATGATCACCCATTACCGGGCAAGACAGCGTTTTTAAAGACATATAGCCAAATATATATTTTTAAAGGAAGATAAATTGTGCGTGTGTATTTTTGCTTTGGGTGGGAGGGGTGGATAACAAATCTTGGGCATTTTTTATGGTGGTTACATGTAAACAACTTGAAAAACTAGGTGCTAAAAATAAAAAAAAACAGAACATTTACTTTAGAATATCGAGTAGAGAATCAGTTTCATATATAAATTTAACGTAAAATGATCACCCATTACCGAGCCAGATAGTGTTTTTAAGGACAAGGGTCCCCTTTCAATGTTCATATGTACTAATTTGGACACAAAATGCAGACTTATTCCTCAAGGAGAGTTGTCTGTGTGTATGTCCAGTGTATGAGCTAGGCTGTTAATAAATCATTTACTATTGTTGATCTCCATAGAATTGTTTTCATCAATTTATTTCTTCATATGTGTGTCTTACCACTCACAAACCACTTCAAAACGCGTATCATAAATTTATTTACTCTACTCCTTTTTGTTTCTTTTTCTTTTTTTCAAACTACAGATGCGAAAATATTTCTACATGTGTTTTTCACTCCTAACTCTGACTTTGGTGCTTGGATTGCGAGCTTCTCTGTTTCTGGTATTCAAATGTGCTGTCTGCTATGCTGTGTCTCTGCTGGGGTCACCCATTCTTGTGTGGGTTGTATCTTTCACATTCCTTACTTCCCTCAACCTTGACTTTACCGTGACTTTGATCGTAGGTTAATTTTTATTTTTCCTGAATTTGAGTTTTTTCTTTTTATTTTGTATTTTCTTTCTAATTTTAAATGTGCTCATGTAATATCTCCATGTCTACTTCTAATGTGACACCTTCACTAAGATTAGTTCTATTTGTTGACAACCTATTTTCTTTTTGTGTAAGCTTACACTCGCACGTGGAGTGATTGATACATTACCCAATTAGAAAACTTTGTGTGGGGGGTACTTCTGCTAAACTGTTTGTACACATTTTTTCATGCTTTTTATCAGTCGAAACTAAGATGTGCATGTGTGACAGTGGATTTAAGAACCGAGTGTTTTGGGATTTCTTCTTCACTTGAAGGGATGCATGAATAAAACTGATTTAAAATGTAGAAAAAGAGTTTTTCACTATAACAGAAAGTAACAATAATATTCTTTCGACTAGAAATAATTAATATTAATATTTAATAAATTAATTCTTAATATTTGTTAGATTTAAACATGGGGAATAGAAACGATCTATGTGTATAGGGCGACCCCTAAAAATGCCACCCATCAAATCGTTAATAAAATTCCAATCCTTTCTGCAATTCAACCATATTTGATGCAAATTAACTTCAGTCTATGCCTGACTTGTTCACCAAGTCTCAGTCATCAATATCCAACATCGAACCTAATATGAATATTATGAAGAAACCTTTTTTTTTTAAATGAAAACATATACTTTGATTAATTCTTTGATTCAGTTTATGTTTCCATCTAACATACACAAGTTTTTGGTTGCTCCCCCTCGGATTGAAAGCCCAGTTTCTCCTACTATTAATCCATAACTGATATGTGGTGAATTTGTGTCTTAAAAGTAGTGCAAATGAACACCAACAGACTCAGAATTTTAATTTAGTTTCTCAATTTTATTGCTAAGGAAAAAATGATTTTATCCATTAAAGATAAAAGCATTTATAGTTTCTTTATATGCACAAGTTAATTTCTGTAACTTCCGGTGTGTCTTTTTGAACTCTGCAATATTTCTGTCAAACTCAAGAATCTGGCCGTAATTTTGAACGGAATGGACCTCTTAATCCACGGGGGTGGCATGCTCTCTTTCCGTCAGCCATGACTGGAAGAAATCTTCAGTAATTCGCAATTCTTCCTATTACCCGCACCGAGGATTCAACCTTCAGATGACTATCACTTAGAGCTGAATTTTACTTAGTACTATATCCACTGCGCCATGGGTCCTTGCGTTGTGAGAATAATACTCAAGATGATAACAGTAGTCTGAATAATACAAATTATCAATCCTCATCTCAAAAATTTAAAAACATAAAATCCAACAGTCTTTATTTTATTGCTATTGGCTGAGTAGGTGTGTTCTTACCAGTCAGGCATACATCCTCAACATCAGTCCAACAGTGACTTTGTTGCTGTCGGGTTGAGGTATGGTTCTGTTCAGTCTCAGGAGATTCACCCTCCCAGTCTTTACATTCTCTTTGAGAAGGAGTTAGTTTATTGCTAATCGGGAATGCTGACGGGGCTGCTCAGCCATTTTTTGTAGGCGAGAACGTGCTAATCCTAGTGTGCTGGCTTTCCATACCTGACCTTTTGTCTAGCCTCCTGAAGAGGAGGTCAATAAACTCATTAGTAGGCGATGTGATCCTAGATGAGCTTCATACTCACCGGACCTTAACCTCCCCCTCCCGATTTTTATCTGTGGTCTATCAAAACATCTGCAGACTATTGCTGAACAGAAGAGGACCCAATCAGGACAATTTTGCACGTTGTATCCAGATGTGCTTCTCCTTTATTCTACAAACTGGTGATCTCCAACTTTGAACTTTGCACCTTTTTTGAGCAGTGGTGTTTTGTGCTCTCTTACAGCTTCACCTTGGATTACATAGCAGCAAACTTGTCAGGAATTAATTTTCACTTTGAATTAGCTTTCATAATTAAGTAAGGCACATTTTTTATAGGCCAGATGCTCTTCCTGCTATAATTCGCCCATGCATGAAGCACTGTTGCAACATCTTGGCTAGTACACCAACCACGAGCCTGGCCCTGGCTCGGGTGCAAACAAGAATTTCTAACTAGTAGGTCCGGCACTGTCTGCTCAACTCCACCCCTGCCGCATCGCCATATCCCTGTGCTTGTTTTACAAGTAGTTTCACAGAATGTGCTCCGATGAACTTACTGCACTTGTACTCCTTCAATGTAAATACCCAGATCCACACGACTAACTGCAAAATTCTACCCCATCACTGTAGAGGTTCCTAGATGCTGGAATATTTTCTACTCTAAAACTTTTCCTCAGACTGCTTGCTTTTGGAATCCCCTCCCTGTTTCACTGACTGTACCCAGATGCAGAAATTTAAATGTAATCTGAACAAGTATCTTGCTAACCAACTCCCAACCCAGGTAGCCACACCTTATAAATCTGGCCCCTATCACAGTAGCCCCTTATGTTTCAGTGGCAATATGCCTGATTTTAGGTGAACAAACATAAAAAACAAAAACACAGTGAGATGATGAAGATTAGTGTTTTAAATTAAAAAATCCATCTATCAAGGCTAAAGAGCATTTCACTTGCAATTTTCGTTATTTTTCTTTGTTTATTCCCCCCCTCCCCATCTCAAATTCATTGGTTCCACAGAGTTCAACTTTTGTTGGGAATATACCAAGAGGGAATACCTTGACTGAAACAGGGAGATAAGGGATGAGGTGCAGATTGCACTGGACAGGCTGCAAGAGGCTGCGCTTTGCATGACTATGTGCATCAACACATGGAAGACTAAGGTTCCCTCTTCTTGAATGGCGTTGTATTGGAGGACATGGAGTCATTTGTGTACCTTGGCTTCACCTTTGTTCCAGCCAGGCAGGGTGCGGCAGAGGTCGATCGTCGAGTTGGGTTTCTAAATCTGCTTTTGTATGCCTCTAACATCCCTTATGAGGACATGGGTAGATTTCAATAAAGACAAAGAGACATATGCACCAATCCATCGTCCGGTCAATCCTCCTCTATGGCTGTGAGACATGGACAATGAGAGTGGCTGATCAGCAGAAGCTGGAAGTCTTTGACAATGATTGCCTCTGCCACATCTTGCATTACCAACGAGTTGATTGTATCCCAACTGCTGTTCTCCGCCAACACCTCAATCTTCAGTCTCTGCCATCTGTCCTGTTGCAGCTACGTCTTCGATTGTTTGGACATGTGGCTTGTCGTCCATAAAGAGATGTAATCCTCTCTACCTCTGTCTGGGTGGCGCAAGCATGTTGGTGGACAGGTGAGGTCTGGGACAACAACCATCAGGAAGGATTTGGCTGAAGTTCAGGTCCACAGGTCGTCGGCCTTTGACAGTGGAATGGTGATTGGCTAGTCATCTCATGAGACCTTGCTCAGGACTGCTGTGAATTGGCCGGCATTATTCGCAAGCCAGGGAAGAGGTCGGCTGAACCCAACCAGGGTGAACGTCATTGCAACAACAATGACGACAACAGGGATACACAACCAGTATACTCGTGCGGTATAGTTTTGAGTCACCGCTAGTTTTAGTTCACCCCAAAACTAATATTTAGTAATATGAAACAGCGATCAAGCCTTTTCTTTTCTTGGCACAATTTGAATAGAAAAGTTACAAAATATAAAGATCTCTATACATAGTTTAACAATGTTTGCATAAATGAGAAAATGCTGCCTAAATACACACAATTCAAATTGCATGACCCCTACAGCACAAGACGACGCTACTACTTGAGACTTTAGAGTCAATTTAATTAAAAGGCAAATTACCAACGGCCAAGAATTGATTCGGAAACATTGTTGAACTTCATGAACTTGAAACCCAATGACAAATACACGGAACTCCAACAACGACTTGCGGATATCATTACCAATTACAAACAGTCTTACCGGGTAACTATACAAAAAAAATTAAACTCGCTATACAAGAGATCCATTTTACTACCAAACCACATGCAACACTACATTAATTTATCTGACCACGAACTTACAGAACCCCAAAAGGAATTACTAAATCTTGGACCTAACTGCCATCTTTTTAATCGATTCAACCATCAAAACAAAAAAGCAGAAATAGAATTACTATATGAAAACATAACTAAACAAGAAACAGAAAATAAAATTACATCACATCCCGGCTTACGTGATCTCCTAAAAGCGGAAGCTATAAAAAATCGATATGATAAAAACAATCCAATTCATTATTAAATCCCAATCCAAAGAGCCGCTAATGAACTTTGCAATCATCCAAATATCATTATAA